>CM029122.1:25617074-25682074 GCA_016859345.1 Istiophorus platypterus
TTCTTGTTAGCTTTAGGGGTTGTTTTAATGGTGGGGGAGATCAGTGTAGGTGGCGACTTTAGGACCCCAAACTTTGGTTTCTGCTTTGGGTCAAAGGGCACTCGTGATGACCCATCTGGACTCACCAGCAGGCTGCGATCAGTCTTCCTAAACTCTGCACAAAGAGAGAAAAATAAAAGGTAATAGCAAAACTGCTACACAAGCTATTACAGTAACAGTTAAGACATTTACTTAATCTATAATGTTTTCTGCCAGTGTCATTCTGGGGTTATAAATCTTACAGAATCTCAAACAGCTGAGTTAGGTCTTGACCTCAGAAAGAGCAGATGAGAATATAATCTCCACAATGATATATTTAGTAGCTGTTCTTAAGTTTTCAAAAGTTGGGTGAAGTAGAAAAAATAGAAATTTGAACATTTGCAATTTATTCCCAGTAGCTTAAATTTCCATTTTTTTCTGAGCACTTGAAGAACTTCTCTTCCATATTGGTTTAAAGGTGAGGTTCAGGGTTCATTCTGTGACACTCTTGGACAACTCCTGGGTTTTTTTCAGGTGTTTTTAAAATTGATCTGACAGCTACAGCTCTTTCTCTGTTGTTAGTTTGAGAATGTCATAGTCTAATTCACCATAGAACACACATTTATAAATAGTTCAGTATATGTTCACAATAACTTGTTATAAACAAACCAAGAGTTGTAAACGTGAAGTAATTTAAGACTCGGAGGATAAATTCACTGGACAATTTTGGTAATATCATCATCAAAGGCTGTATGGACCAGAGGTGAAGACACAAAAATTCATGTGATTTACAGGTTTTGTAGCAAATTGTTATGCCTTACTGTGTTTATTTTCTTTGATGTATCAAAGATTTCATGAAAGAACGCTGATTAGCCTAAGACTAAAACTTGATTTTATAATATAAATCTATATATTACCTAAATAATGGACAGAAAGAGGGTGAAAAACAAGGCATCTGTAATCGTGATATTATGAACCGGACAGATGCCATGTGGTTGCTAATACTTTTTTTAAATATTAAATTGTTTAATAAATGTAATTGAATTGATAATCATAAATAACACCTAATCAGAAATAACTTACCAGCTGTTTTATTATTCTTGAGACCAAAGGTCACCTTCTTGGATTCTGATTTGGGAGTTTGACTCTTCTATAGAATAAAAACACCAAAAAGTAGAACACAAAGTTAAATATAGTACAATATTATTCCAACATTATTACCATCAGAGAATGGCAGAGCTGCAAAATAAACAACAATCTGGTCACTTTATAGGTAGGACTATATATTTTACCAGAAGTGGAGCTGGAAAATCAACCTTTGCAGATGACGCTTGTTCGGTTTGATTTGTGAACTTGGTCCCCCTGGTGTCCCAGAGGAAAAAAAAACAAAAAAAATCCTGCCAAATACCAAAGTTCTGTAAATGGCTGTTATGAGTGAAAAAGAATAAGGGGCCCTATACAATGCCTTTATTTGTGAGAATTTGGAATCAAGTATCCCTCATGGGTGTTCCTTCAGTAAAAGAAAATGTGATAGTGCCATGTAAATTACCCAACAAGCAAGAAAATATGATAAAATAACCACTAAATGAAGATGATGTAATGTGGTGTCCTAAGAGCTATTGATTGAGCTGGAGGCTCTGTATGGGTGCCCTTCCGGGGAGGGGTCCATTTATATATTATAACATACTGAAGAAAAGAATTGGGTGTCCTTTCAATGAAACAAGAAATACTCACAACTAAATGTTCTTTAGGGCAAGGGGTCACAATGGGTAGAGAAAAAAATAAAATCAGACTGCTCTGTAGTTGTGCAAAGTCTTATCAACACCTGTACAAAATAAACAGCTGAGCAGCAAGTTTTGAGCAAAGGACTATAGAGGTAAGAAATAGCTGAGTTGTCACTGACTCAGCAGGTGTTTAAACAACACAAATGTAGGAATTACACGTAATGTTACAATCTTAAGCTAACTAGCTTCCACTACATAAAATGAACACAAACTTTTGTTTCTGATTAAAAATCAAAAACAGTTGGACCAGTTATAGGGCTCTGTTTTTGTTCCAAGGTTATTTCGGGCATTTTCCCTTTAATTGATTATATATGATTGGAAGACTAGAATGAGGCAGGAAATGAGGGCAAAGAGAGAAATATATGACATGAGACACGGATACCTTGGCTAAGATATGAACGAGGTGCCTTAACCATTTGGCCACCAGATACCCAATGACAGGGCACTTTATCAACACCAGCTCTTATCTAAGTCCACAGGTTGGATAAGGAAATGACACAGTCAGAGGGCCACCCATTTTTAAGGTGCATGCATTCATGGTACTTTGTGGTACATCAGTATTACTAATGCAATAGTCTGGCAAGTTTCAACTTGCTGTTCTGTAACTTTGATAAAATCTATGATGACAGTCCAAATTCAGCTCTGATCTACTAACATCATGTTTAAAATTGACACAAACAGACAATGTGGCAAAACATTTAGCACCTTGTTTTGCAATGTCAATGTATGATGAAAGAGTTTACATCTTAATTTGTTTTCATCAACAGGATGTAGCTGATTGGTAGGGGGGGTTTAAGATTTGCCCCAACTCTTTATTCAACTTTGAAAACTAATAGTGTCTGTCGCATGCTATCAAACTGGAGCTATTTTCGAATTACAAAAAAATTATCTTTTTCTCTCATCTCTAGTTGTACCTAAACATACAAGTAGTTTTAGATTTATTTGTCCTGATTTTGAGATACACCTCATAAAAGTTTTGTTATTATCTGGGAAAAACAATTTTGAAGATTATTTCTGAATGGTCATCACCTGTACCTTCTTGCTGAAAAAGGTGCTGGGGCCTCCCTTTGTCTTGCAGAAGAGTGGTGTTGGAGACACAGTATTGCTCCGAAAGGTGATGAAGTCAGATGCCAACCGTGGGGTGGTCTTCGCCTTCTTTTGTGACCATTTAGTGCTCACAGGTGAGGATGGCTCTTCAATATCCTGGGATGGGAAATCATTTTAGAACACAATTAAGTGTAAGCAGATAGTCTGACACTTAAATCACTTCATCTCATCTGAACCTTATCATATACTCACTTTTCCCAGTTTTGTTTTATTGCCAACAGTCTCTTCTTCTGCCAGGCCGTTGATAAACTGAGCATCCAGTATAGCCACCTCCCGCTCATCGTCCTCATACTCGAACACCACAGGGATCTTCCTCTTCTTTTTCTTGGTCGGTTTGCTGGAGGAGGAAACAAACTCAGTTTCATCCATTGGGAGTTCTGCATCCACTGTGCCAACTACCTGCAGCTGGGTTTCATCTTTGATCTCAATTTCTTGGACAGCTGCCAGCTTCGGAATCTTTTTCTTCTTCTTTGCTGATGTTGTCATAGTGATCTCAAATGGCAGTTTCTCAGCATTCACCACCTGAAGCATTTCAACGTGCTCTTCATCCACTGTAGTCTTAGGTTCTTTTTGATATGCCTTCCTTTTGTTCTTCAGTGGTGGTAGAGTGCTTTCATTGGCAGGAAGTGAAGCTTCTAGTGTCTGTTCAAGTTTCTGCTTGCCCTTTTTCTTGGTCATCTTTTTAATTGGCACTTCAGTGGTATGTTGTGATGCTTCAGATGTGATCTTAGTATCAATATGTTTTCCCTCAACCTCTGAATCAGTCTTGAGGTTCCTTTTCTTACCATTCTTCCTGACAGGATTTATGGCATCAGTTTGCTTCTCATGCCTGATGACTGTGTCGTAATCTGCTGAATCCTCCCCGTGTATTGATGTGGTATCATCTTCTGAGTGCAATCCATAAATCTGTGACTCACCCATACAACCCTCAGGTTTCCTCTTTGCTTTCATGCCCTTCTTTTTCTTCCTTGGAGGGATTGTAGCATCAGTCTCTGGTGTTGCCATTGTGGTTTCTTCCCCTGATGGCTCACAACTTACTGATGCGATATCTACTTCTGCATTGGCTTGTGACTCAAACTTACTCTCCTCCATTTGTAACTTAGAATTTAGGCTCTTTTTCATCTTCTTCCCTGAAACTGGAGTATCTGCTTCAGGGGACATTTCTCGTTTTGTTGTGGCAAGTGTCTGTTGCTCTTCTTTTGTCTCTGTGATTTCAGGTTTTGGCTCAGAAGTGTCCCTCTTTTTCTTCTTTTTTGAAAAGGTTTCAAATTGGTCCTTGTTAGTGCTGCAAGGCTCTGGTTGGCTGGCTTCCTCTACTACTTTAACTGACAGCAGTTTCTTTTTCTCAAAGAGGAACAAAGTTTCTGACTGACTCAGAGGAGTAGCTGCCTCTGTGACTTTTACAGATGAGATGGAGCTTTTCACCTCTGCTTCCTTTTCTATATCTTCTTGTAAACATTGCAGAGTTCCCTCAGTCTCTTTAAATGTACTTTGAGCTTGAGCCACAGTCTGTCCCTGTTCGGACTTCTCTGCATTTTCCTCACCATGTGCACTTCTGCACTGCTCTGTTTTCTTCTCCTTCTTCATTTTTTTCTTTCTGTTTTCATCATTAGTGGTTAGGTCTGCTCTTTCATTGTTATCTTTTCCGAAGTCCTTGTTTTGCTTGTTGAGTGTGGATGCCTCTTTTTTCTTCCCTGAAGTGGAAGAGACACAGATCAATTAGTCTTTACATTTCAAAATAACATGTCATTAACTGAATATTCTTTCAATTGAAGGTTTTGCACACACAGTATTTATATGTGTAGCCCAGTTCTTCATTTCCACTGAGCAAACTCAAGATTCTGACATCTTTGTTTTTTTTAATTGTGTTTTTTTTCCATTTATATTGATAATCCTATTGCATCACTTAACAAAGGTAAGCATCCATCCTAACTGATGAAAAATTACCCAGTAGAGTTTCTTCTGATTAAAGAGACCTACACTGAGATGACATTATTATTATTATTATTATTATGAAAAGTGTCAACACTGATGCTACAGATTACACAAGCAGGCCCAGGCTATTCTTAATATCAGCAAATGTCACAGAATCTAATTAAACAGCAACATCTAAAAACAGTGCTGCAATCCATGCAATCAACCTGATTATTATGCTTTGCAATTTTGCACTTATGAAAGGTTTGATTTTAAATGGCAGTTTTTACAGCCTCAATAGCCAGTATGGCACATTCTGGCAGGATAAATATCACATAAGTATTTAGAGATAAATCCATTGACATTCTTGAGTAAGATGTTCTCAGTTAGAATGGATTGTAATTATTGAAGCACTTATGTCTTAGCCTGGTTCCAGGCCTCTAAATTTGATGAGAACTTTGTAGGAGGAATTAAGAATTGGGATCTCATGTGACCGACCCAGACGAATGGTTTAAGAAAAATTACCACAGTCCAGACCATTACTATTTGAAAAGTTACACATTTTTTAAACAGTTACTCATTTTGTTCCTCTCGCTCAGTGCATCAGTACATTCAATTGAAATATAATTATGGATACTACACTTAAGAACTAAATCTCAGCTTTTATTTGAGCTGGCTTACATCAATGTAAGTACTGGGGGAAATATACAGTGGCTTCAGAAAATATTTAAACCCCTTCACTTTTGTGCATTTTGATTCACAGATTTAAGTTTAAATGAATAAAACTGTCATTTTCCCCTATCAATCTACACTTAGTAACCTATTTAACAAAAGTCAAAAATTGAATTCAGTATTTATTGCAAAGTTATTGAGAAACAAAAACTGAAATCTCCTTTAAAAATATTCAGACCCTTTGCTTTGACACTCCAAATCATGATCAGGTACATGTTTGCTTTAATTATCCTTTGTGTACACAACTTGACTGAAGTCCACCTGTGGCAAACTGAACAGATTGAACACAACTGAGGAAAAGGTTTCTCTGGTCTGATGAGATGATGCTTGAATTCTTTGGGCAGAACTCCAAACACAATACCTTGTGAACACCAAGCACTGCTTGTCATCTGGCTATTATGATCCCTGTAGTTGAAGCATGGGGTGGCAGCATCATGCTATGGGGATGCTTCTCAAAGACAGGGACAAGGAGACTGGTCAGAAATGAGGGAGGGACAAATGCAGCCAAATAGTGAGTCCTTGAAGAAATCTGCTCCCAAGTGCATGCGACCTAAGACTGGGGTGACGGTTCACCTTCAAGAGAGATTTCAATTTTTGATTTTCACTTTGTCATAACTGGTTATCGAGTGTAGTTTGCACAAAAATTGCAATTTTATCATTTCAAAATTAAATCTACAAACACAAAGTGTGCAAAAAGTGAAAGGGTCTGAATACAACGACATATTCAAGGTAGTTGATTTACTCAATTCATCATTAGGGTACATGCTAAAGAGCAGCTGAGATCTTGGAAACTAAAAAAATATCAAAAAAAAAAACCAACCTGGTAGACCGAGAAGCACAAGTCTTGTAGATAAGCAGAAAGTCATTTCAATGGTTAAGTGAAACCTCTTTATTACTGCAAAGCAAGTCAATAATGCTCTCTAGGATGTAGGCAGACATGTTTCCTTGTCAACCATCAACCTCAGAGGATTCACAAAACGCACTTTCAAGTTGACTAAAAGAGGAAAAAGGGATCTGCCTAATGACTCAAAAATAACCACCTAAGATATTAAACATGGTGGTGGTGTTGTGGCCGGGGGACGTATAGCTGCCAATGGAACTTTTACACTGGCATTATTTAATGTTTTCACTGCTGTAGGAAGTTGCAGGATGAATGAAAATCTATTCAGGGGCATTATCTGTGCTTCTACTCAGCCAACTATATCAAAATCATTGGATGACATTTCATCATTCAGTGGGTCAATGATCGTAAAAATATGGCGAAAGGCAATTTCAGGCAGTCATTGACACTAAAGCACTTTCCCCAAAATATTAAATACAATGATTTTGTTTGACTTCATCTGTATCTGTCCAACTACCTTTGAGCCCAAAACCTTTAGATACTGTTTTAAAAGGGCTTTGTGTTTGTATGTGTGTGATCGTGGCAAAATGTGGTCCCAGAGACACCTACTTTAGTGGGAAATACAGAGGTGGTTTTGAGTACTTTGGCAAGTGGTTATCTTTATCTGTGGACAGATTTTGACACCTTGACAGCATCCCAACCACAAGATACACTCACAAAACTTTATAGTTGAGTAGTGAACATCAAATGAAGGCAAAATCAGAAGATGGGTGTGGACCTATGGCATAGAAATTGAACACTTAACTGTCTTTCCATAGAATCCTCTTCTCTCAGACCATTGTTCAACTTTTGAACTTCTATTTCTGGACTAAACACCATTAAGCAAAAATGTCTTTACTAGATGTCTATCTGATAGAACTGTAGCTAAATTTAAAGAAGTGATCCCATCATTGCTAAATTCACTGCCATATCACAGTATAACAGAACGTGTATGCTAAATTTAGTCCCTCCCAAATTGATCAGCTTGTTGACAGTGCTTCAGGCTCAATGAGAACAACACTCGACTACTGCCCCTCTTAAAAAAAAAAAAAAGAAAAAAAAGGATAATATAATATAGGAGGTGAGCTCCGTGGTTTAACTCCCAAACCTGTATATTAAAGTAAAACACCTCGAAAACTTGAAAGGACACAAACTGGAACAATCCCGCTTAGCCTGGCATGGTAGTCTAAAAATATACAGGGCCCTCAGCGTTTGCCAGAACAGTCTATTACTCATCTTTAGAGGGAAAACGCTGGGTTACTTTTCAACACTGTAGCCAGGCTGACCAAGAATCATAGCTCGAATGATCCATGTATTTCTTTAGCTAACTATTAGAGACAGAATTCACCTCCTCCTGCTCAACTGGTACTGATTTTTCGTCAAACGTAGGATCCTTAGAAACATCCGTAAAACCCGATACATTTTTAAACATTCTCTCTCCTATCGACCTTCACCAACTAACTTCAATGATCTCTTCATCTAAACTGTCTACCTGTCTCTTAGATCCCATCCAAACCAAGCTGCTTAAGGAAGTTCTACTCTTAGTTAGCACTTCTCAGACATAATCAATCTGTCCTTATTATCAAGCTGTGTGAACAGTCTTTTAAAATAGCTTTAATCAAACCTCTTCTTAAAAAGCCTTCTTTTGATCCAGATGTTTTAGCCGACTATAGACCTATATCCAACCTTCCCTTTCTCACTAAGATCCTTGAGAAAGCTGTTGCCAACCAGTTGTGCAACTTCCTACATAATAATAGTTTGAGGGTTTTCAGTCAGGATTTAGTGCATCATAGCACAGAGACAGCACTGGTATAGGTTAAAAATGATCTATTAACCGCATGACATAAAGGAGTTTGTTTCCGTACTTGTTCTGTTAGGTCTTAGTTCCACATTTGATACTATTGACCATCAAATCCTATTAGAGAATGGAGCATTTCAATGGCATCAAAGGACTTGTTCTTAGCTGGTTCAAGTCCAACTTATCAGATCAATTTTCAATTCCTGCATGTTAATACTGAATCTTCCATATACTCAAAAGTTCGTCACTGAGCTCACAAGGTTCTGTGCTTGGATCAGTTCTATTCACCATATACAGTAGTGTTCAAAATAATAGCAGTCCAATGTGACTAACCAGATTAATCACTGTTATTAGTATATTTTTTATTGCTACATGGCAAACGAGTTACCACTAGGTGCAGTAGATTCTCAGAAAACCAACAAGACCCAGCATTCATGATATGCACGCTCTTAAGGCTGTGCAATTGGGCAATTAGTTGAAAGGGGTATGTTCAAAAAAATAGTGGTGTGGCATTCCATCAGTGAGGTCATCAATTTTGTGAAAAAACAGGTGTGAATCAGGTGGCCCCTATTTAAGGATGAAGCCAGCACTTGTCGAACATGCATTTCTCTTTGAAAGCCTGAGGAAAATGGGTCGTTCAAGACATTGTTCAGAAGAACAGCGTACTTTGATTAAAAAGTTGCTTGGAGAGGGGGAAACTTATAAAGAGGTGCAAAAAATTATAGGCTGTTCAGCTAAAATGATCTCCAATGCCTTAAAATGGAGAGCAAAACCAGAGACACGTGGCAGAAAACGGAAGACAACCATCAAAATAGATCAAAGAATAACCAGAATGGCAAAGGCTCAGCCAATGATCAGCTCCAGGTTGATCAAAGACAGTCTGGAGTTACCTGTAAGTACTGTTACAGTTAGAAGACGTCTGTGTGAAGCTAATCTATTTACAAGAATCCCCCGCAAAGTCCCTCTGTTAAAAAAAAGGCATGTGCAGAAGAGGTTACAATTTGCCAAAGAACACATCAACTGGCCTAAAGAGAAATGGAGGAACATTTTGTGGACTGATGAGAGTAAAATTGTTCTTTTTGGATCCAAGGGCCGCAGACAGTTTGTGAGATGACCCCCAAACTCTGAATTCAAGCCACAGTACACAGTGAAGACAGTGAAGCATGGTGGTGCAAGCATCATGTGATGGGCATGTTTCTCCTACTACGGTGTTGGGCCTATTTATTGCATACCAGGGATCATGGATCAGTTTGCAAATGTCAAAATACTTGAAGAGGTCATGTTGCCTTGTGCTGAAGAGGACATGCCCTTGAAATGGGTGTTTCAACAAGACAATGACCCCAAACACACTAGTAAATGAGCAAAATCTTGGTTCCACACCAACAAAATTAATGTTATGGAGTGGCCAGCCCAATCCCCGGACCTTAATCCAATCGAGAACTTGTGGGGTGACATCAAAAATGCTGTTTCTGAAGCAAAACCAAGAAATGTAAATGAATTGTGGAATGTCGTTAAAGAATCTTGGAGTGGAATAACAGCTGAAAGGTCCCACAAGTTGGTTGACTCCATGCCACACAGATGTGAAGCAGTTATAAAAAACTGTGGTCATACAACTAAATATTAGTTTAGTGATTCACAGGATTGCTAAATCCTAGAAACAAAAAAGTTTGTACAAAATTGTTTTGAGTTTGTAAAGTCAACGGCAGACACTGCTATTTTTTTGAACACACCCCTTTCAACTAATTGCCCAATTGCACAGCCTTAAGAGCGTGCATATCATGAATGCTGGGTCTTGTTGGTTTTCTGAGAATCTACTGCACCTACCGGTAACTTGTTTGCCATGTAGCAATAAAAAATATACTAATAACAGTGATTAATCTGGTTAGTCACATTGGACTGCTATTATTTTGAACACTACTGTATATGCCCCTAGGCAATATAGTCAGGAAATGCTCCATAAACTTCCATTGTTATGCAGATGACACCCAATTGTACCTATATCTAAAGCCCAACAAAACCAATCAGTTGTCTAAACTTCAAGCATGTCTTAGGGGTATAAAGATCTGGATGATCAGGAATGTCCTACTGTTGAACTCAGATAAAACAAGTTACTGTGCTTGGTCTGCAACACCTCAGAAACAAATTATATAATAATATAGTTACTCTAGATGGCATTGCTCTGGCTTCTGGCACCATCGCTAGGAATCTTGGAGTTGTCTTCAATCAGGACATGTCCTTTAACTCCCACGTAAAACAAACTTCAAGGACTGACTTTTTTCACCTTCGTAATATCACAAAAATAAAAAAAAAATAGCACATTTTCATTACCTCTAGGCTTGATTATTGCAACTCCCTATTATCAGGCTGTCCCAATAAAACATTAAATAGTCTCCAGCTGATTCAGAATGCTGCTGCTAGAGTATTGACAAGAACCAGAATAAGATCCACCTACTGCCCAATGAGCCTGATCAACATCCACTGCTTTAATTAATATGATTACTACTGTTACTATTTCATTTAGTCCAATTAGTAATATTACTAGACCTGTTAGTATAACTATAGTGTATATATATATATAACCATTAGTCCCATTATTGTGCTATGCCCCCCCGTCTGTCCCTCACTCTCTCTCTCTCAACCCATACGGCCGCCCACCATGAGCCAGGATCTGTTCAACGTTTCTACCTGTTAAAAGGGATGTTTTTTTAGTGCTCATGGGGGAAATGTTGGGTCTCTGTGAAATAATCACTACAGAAGAGTCTGGTCTAGACCTGCTCTATATGAAAAGTGCCCAGAGATATCATCTGTTATGACATGGTGCTATATAAAATTGAATTGCATTGGTCTGAACCATGAGTACAGAGTACCCATGTAATAATTTAGTAATAAATACTGAGAATTCATGGGTCAGAACATCAATATGTTGACAGGTGTCGCAGCTGTAGAGCTTGAAGGAAAAAAAAATAAAAATAAATATAAAACCCAAAAAATGTCTATACTTATGGTCGCAACTTCAAATTGTTACAAACATGGAGAAGATGGTAATAACTCTTACAGCATATTATTTTGATACACCAAAAAAAAAATAATAGTTAATTACCCCTGATAATCACAGTAGTTTCTGCTTCTACTTAAAATAATGTAGACCACACTACTTAATGGGAAGTGCAAATTACTCTCCTCCCAAAGAAAAAAGTCCAACAAGGTTAGAGAGAAAATGGCTGAAACAAACATCAATTTAAAAAAACTCTTATTAATATGTAATTTTAATTCATTTTTTTCTTATTTCTTATGTGTTGATTTTTTGTATTGTGTTTGATAATTGATTACATTTCATAGCTTGAAGTCAAATCAGGCCTGTTTTGTATGTCCTATGACTTATTAGTACATGAATTACTGTTGTGCTGAGAGGTTATTGCAAAACTTGTGGTTTCTTTTCCTCAAGACATGATTCATCTTTTTCAAGCATCTCTAGCTCTGCAGGACAACCTGTGCACAAAGCTTTCTCTACTAACTCTTTTCAACTCTTTTGAAGCTTACTTGCACCTCCCCTCATTTAAATTGTCTCCCCATAAGAAATTAATTTGACCACCATTTATAATAAGCGTACAAGCTAGAGCATTAAGTCCAGGTCTGTGATTTGAACACTATAGTATAGTTTTATCTATACTATCTATAGTTTTATAGAATATTATAGAATATTATAGAATATTATATTATAATATTATAGAATATTACTATATTATAGAATATTTATAGAATATTAATACATGCTAAAAATCCATGACACATTTTTAAGCTTTTAACCTTTACAAAAATTCAATTTCCTGTGCAACCTTTACAAAAATTCAATTTCCTGAGCAACCTTTACTTTTCTTTGCTGCTGGGGTCCCCTCCTCATCCCCATCCATTTGACCATCTCTCTTCATCCTCTTCCTGCTGCCAAACATGTCATCATCCTCATCTGTGGAGACCTCCTCTGGATACTCATCCTGAGGAAAGATGCCTGATAGGAGAGATTAGTCAAGAGTAAGACAAGGTCAACAATTAAGCACAACTCTGTTGTCATAGATATTCACATTTTTACATTTAGTAACACCCATTTCTCTGTAATGAGTTCACTTTTTCAAAATTCTTCACACAGTTCTCTTTGACAAAATGCAGCTCAGCACAACAGTCCATCTCAAATCCAAAAAGTACTATTACAACAGGAACACTTCATATGCATCTAAAGGCTCTTTTTGTTTCCTTTTTTATGGAGTAATTCCAAGTGCACATAATCAATATAAAATAATTCCAGGGGTGCAGTACACAAGTATCAACATGAAGTTTTTCCAATACATATAGTACATGTATATGAGAGCTACAGATATAGAGATAAAATGGTGCTAGTCAATCCTATCTTCTGCATTAGGCCACAAGTTCTCATCCATATCACAGTTTATATTCTACTTTCAGTACACCTAGGAAAGAATCATTTTGCAGCTTGATCAATCCTTGACAATTTGCTGCAGATGTGTCAAGACATCCAGGATTCATTGTGTCCAAGAAGGACATCTGATCATGTGGCTGGTGGTCATTATCTTTTCTCCTCTATGAGGAGAAGAATTACCCTATGGGGTTTAGGAGTGGAGAGGGAGAGTAAGGTTATCCTGGGATTGGCTGTAAACCACTGGGACTATAACTGAGAGAGAAACACAACATCACCACAGTTACAGCTTGCTCTGGATTCAGCTTCACCTGCACCCTTTACTGAAAGTCTTTCATAAAGGTCATCGAGGAATGAAAAACATATGCTCAGTCCAAATCCTGCATGTTTTTTAAAAGTAAATGGAATGCAGAAAATCATAATCCAATTGATAATAATTGTATGTTATTGTATGAACAAAAAAGTCATATCTTATAATAGTAAATTGGTGTATAAGTTTATGTACATGTTCAAAATGGAGTGTAAATATTTTTTATGGTGTTGGCTGAGTTTGAGTGAGAGGAGAGTTCATGAATGTTGAAAGATGTAGTCACTGAATGTATTTAGTGTCAAAGTAATGAAAAGTGATCCTAAGTTTAGTCTACATAGACTGCTATTGTGCTGACTGGGAAGATTTTTGGTGAACTGAGTACAGAGAAATGCATGTTTCCAATTATAAAATAGTAAAGCATGTGTGCAGACATAAGAAGCTCCTACCTTCACTGAGGTCACGCAGTCTGAGATTCAACACAATGTGAGAGAAGAAAAATATGCATTAGTTTGGATTCAGGCCAAGATCATTCATGGGTGCAGTATAAATACGCAGGGAGGCAAGGCTTACCCCAGAATTTAACCAAAAAATGTTAAAAAAAAAAAAAAGTTGCAATAGTTAGAGCAAATGTTCATCACTGAGGTGAGAACCAGCTTGGCAACTGAGAGGGTTAAACAGCAGCATGTAATAGCAAACTAAACACTGCTGCTATTTTGAACATATTTAATTGTTCTTTCTTTCTTTAGGGCTATTCCATTTTTTGTTTAATGTGAAATATAAATTACTCTTGGAGAGCATTAGTCATGCTTTGAAGGACTTGTAATAAGAAATTCCGTGTTTATTTTATTCTCCAAAACAATCCTTTATCAAATTGATAATCCTTTATCCTTTGTGTTGATATTTCTGGTTAAATTAGGATACAAGGTAGTATTTTTAATTATCAAATGACAATCTAAGTATTGGTCTTTATGTAATTAGAAATGTTTTAGACCAGGTTTAAGTCTAATTACAGCTATAACTAACAAGAACTCAGGGTTAGGTCACTGACACAAACTAATTCTCCAAAATCTGTTTCCTGTTATTCACAAGAACACTTTGAGGTGCAGACTAGAAGGAATGAATACAGTTTTCATCACTGCTTAGGTCTCATTTCAGATAAAGTTTGTACACACAGAGTGATTACTGAGCTCTAGGATCAGAGTAAAATCCCCAAGCACATAAACAGAAAGAATCAAGAAACACGTGGTCACATGATCTAACAGGTTCTTTAAAAAAAAATAATAATAATAAAAAAATCCCTAGGTCAAGCATCATATGGTAGGGAATGACTTGACTGTGTTTAGAAGGAGTTTATGAATTATTGAAAATACCCATATGCTATGGTTTTTCAGGTGATCCATCATCGGATGGGTTCGACAGTGTATTTGATTTTTTGAGTGAGACCTTTCAATTTTGAAACTATTAACACTAAAAACATAACTTTCTTAATGTTTCATTAGGTATTGTCAGCTGTCTTCAAATAAATGTTCAAGGTGGATAATACCTGATATTTTCCATGTAATGATTACTAAAGAGGTTTTTGGGGTTTTTTTATTCCAAAATATCCATTATGTGGCAGATTTCGAATTAATTTATTTGGACATAATAGGTGTCCTTTGCAACTTCCACCAGGCTGTCACTGCTATGAATAGGTTTTTGAAGCAGTTTTGCTCTTTTATTTTGAATCAGTGCAATGGACCAGGTTGGCTTTGTGTCAAAGAAACAATTTGTTTATTTTGGGTTATGTGATTACTTTGACTGCAGCTATTCTTCCAGGTAATCAAATGGTTAAGCTGTTCTAGTAGGATAGGTCTTTGTCAATGCTTTTAAGTAGTGGGATGATATTCAAAGTAAATGGCTCTAACAGTTTTGTGGAAATATTGATGCCAATATATTTAATTGTCTTTTAATGTAAAACAGATGTAAAACAGATTTACGTTTAACCTAAGCATTCCGTTCTTCCCCTTTTAACAGAAAAACTGTACATTTTTAGGCCAGTTTAGAGAGTAATCTGAAATATTTCAAACTCTTGAGATGAGATTAGAGACTGTAAGAGTTGTTGAGGGGGTCATTATGTATGAAAATGTCATCTGCCTATTAATTTATTTGCGATGAACATATCTGATTTGTAAAATGGCAAATGATAATGGACAGATTGGACATCAATGTCTTGTTTCCTGCTGAAGAGTAAAATTTTGAAATGTGAATTTTTAAAAAAAATTGTGACTACTGATGATAACAAATGGAGATAGCAACTTAGTGTATTGATTCACTGAATGACTACAAAATCAAATCTTAACTTTATAAAAATACCTTTCTGGCATCAAGTTTGGTGATTATAGCACAGAAAGGGTTTCTCTGAAATATCCTCAAATTGATTAGAAGTGTTGCATGTCGGTGAATGAATATTTATTTCACCTGGGTGTATTAGACAAGAAATATGACTGATTCTAATCTATTGGTTAGAACTGAATATTTTACAGCACTGACTATTTTGTTCAATAATGGTCATATTCTCTCATTAATGCAACCAGCTATGTCAGGGTCTGACATAACTGATGGCCCGTGGCCAGCAAAAGGTTTTGCAGGGCAAGTTGATTTATCAGACAATGGTCTGCCAAGACTACTTAACAATTTGACTATCTAATGTCAAGTGCTGTTGGTTTTTAGAAGGCAGTTGTTTCTTGCACAAATCTCCCAAGTAGAGACTAAATAAGTCATGACGTTTCATGGTGTTAAGTTTTGTTTAAATAACAAAGTAATCTATACAAGCCATATGAATTCCATGGGCTGTGACTGACATCAGATAATGATGTTGTCCATTACCTCAACACACAGATGGGGTGGGATGAGTGCATTTGATTTATTCTTGCATCCATTCCAAATTTGTGGACTGCCTCACTTTTCAAGATTTCATTTGCCACAGGTAAAAAACAACAGCATCTGTATTATGCACTTTACTCTGATTAGCTAAATATTCACCTAATGTCTCATATGGTAAGGGAATGATTGAAATGTCTTTTTACTGTTAAGTGTTGCACTATAGGGCCCTTATAATTAGTGTTTTTTAAATGTTACTAAAAAGTTTACTGTATCATCAAATATAATTTTAAAAGGTGATTTTTATTTTGGCTGCTGGGCCACTGAAATTATACCAGTGGCCAGTAAACAGTTAGTATACAGTATACAAACAGTTAGGTGCAAAAGTATTTCGACAGTGACGCGATTTTGTATTTCTGCCTCTCTATACCCACAGAACGGATTTGAGATGAAGCCATTGAGATATGACTGAAGTGTAGACTTGCAACTTTAGTTTAGGATAGTTTAACAAAAATACTGCGTTAATGCATTGCAAACTTATGTCGCTATCCAAATACTTACATACCTAACTGTATAGTCTGTTCACTACACAGAATGACAAACTCACAAGTGCACTTGTCTTACAGTACTTATGAGGACACTCATTGATATAAGGCATTCCCCAGCCCCATACCCTAAACATCATAAATAAATACCAAACCCTAACTTACACTTAATTCTAACCTCAACCTTAAAACTAAGTCTTAGCCCTCAAAAAGTCCTTTGAAACTGCGAGGACCAGCCAAAATGTCCTCACAACACTGATATCAAACCAAATTGGTCTACACAACCATAGGACAGACAAAGCCTTGTTTGATTATATTTGTGGACTCTTCAATGACAAAATGCATTTCGGTTGCACCTTACCCTAACCATCACAACTGAGTGCCTAACACCAACCTAAACTCAATTCTAATCTGAACACTAAAACCAGGACTTAACCCTCGGACAGATATTTAAACTTAGTGGGTCCAGCATTTTGGTCCCTGCATAAAAGGCTCAAGGTTTTTAGACCCTGCTAATATGGTAAATAAGCAAATAAATAATTAAATTAAATAAATAAATAAATTCTCTACTCACACTTTGATGATTTTGTAGAGTCTCTGTCTGTTCTGGCTCGGTGTACTGCTCCGACTGGCTAACTCAAACAGCATGTCTGCCAGGGCTGCATAGTTAAACTACAAAAACACAAAAACACTTAATTGGCAACAAAACTAAAAGACAGAAAATCACACCCTGTGAATGAACAACACAGCAATAAACCCTTATTTGTCTGTTACATATTCAGGCATTTCCTTCAATCATGTTGCACATTTCACAAATAGAATACTTTGCATTACTGAAATGACATTTCAAAAGAATACAACCATTTCCCCTTCAGACAGTATTTTCAATTCATTCCAACTATCGATTTGCAGAGACTTGTAGCTTGCTCGAAACTGGAACTTCCTGGGCTTTATATCAGCTTTATGTTTTTATAAAGGTTAAAGTAACATTTTTAGGTCAAAGTGCTAAGAAGAGAAACCTTTGATAGTGTCTTCAAGGACAATGTGACACCCCAGACAGACAGTTTAACCACAAGTCTTACAAAGCACCAAACAACTAAACTCACTTTGGCAGCTAACATTTGAACACTTATTTTATTCCAGGTTTTTTTTTCTGAAAACATAGCCTGTGGAGGCAGAGTTGTTCAACAGCAAACTTTGAGAATCAGTATTTTGTTTTCAAAACTGTGTCTGGATGAAGCTGCAGCAATTAGCAACACTGACCCCCCGCAACAAAATGCAAAATGTTCTATGATCCAACAAGTCTCAACTAGTGGGACACATTGGTAGTTTATGCGACAACTTCAAATCTGGAGGGGAAGACTTCAATCTAAAAAAAAAAATGGAAGATTATTAAGTATATACTTATTATTAAGTCTATGATATTTGTAGTTGGCAGGATATAACATGTAGAACCGCCAGCATGGACCTTTTAATGGGATCTAAGTTCATCGGAAGACGTGGAAAGTGGCATGAAATAATGCAAAACACGGAATTGTTTGTTTTTAACAGAATAAATCTCATACGGGAAAAAAGGAAGAAAAAAAAGCAAGAAAACAATGTCTCAAAGAGAAGAAGATGCTTCACCTGTAGGACTGGTCCGATGCTATCATCACATGACAGCTCTGTGTCTAAGTCTTCAAAGTGAAGAAGATCGTCCTCCTCTTCTTCATTTGATTTACTACCTGAATACAAAGATACCAACAAAATGTACTTCATGTCTACAACACCAAAACACCTTCTATTAAATGATTTAAAGCATTTTACATTTAGTCATACGCACACTCAACCCTACTTCAATGAATCTGCCTGAATTTCACAAAATATGAGAAGCTCTGTCAATGCTGTGTTTAATGTATCTCACCGAATAGCATTAACAATGCATGAATAGAAAACAAAGTGTCTGTATTATTGTTTAATTAATAGGGGGTAAAAGACAAGGGGGCTAGCAGTCCTTGAGGCACATTTATGACCCTTTGAGAAAATCTCTATGTGGATAGTAGTGAGTGCTGTGGTTCAGCAAGCAGCTCCCTTATGAGAGACTGTTTGGTTTTTAATCTACAAGGAAATGCATGCAAGCTTAAAAAGGAATTTAGCGTTTTTCTTTAAAAAAAAAAAAAAAAAAAGTGTCAACATTAAATGCTTTTTTTTTCATTCACACAAATTTAGTAATTTTATAATAAATATCAGCTAATCATTTGCACCAAGAAGTAATCATTTGTGTGCACAATTCAATAAAATGGAGGAAAAAAAAAATCAAGAGAATAAATAAGTGGTTCAAGTACACAAATTAGTAGCAATTTATGAACACAGCTTGTTACTTTGAGAACACAAGTGACTGGTTTCAGAACAAGAATTAGCATCTTGTTTACATGATTTAATTTGAAAATATTAATCAGTAATTTGTACACTTAAATAATTTAGTTTCTGTGAGAACAGCCAATCCCTAAATTATCCTTAACCTTGTTTCTCAAACTGCTTAGAGAATCTGCAATCTATTATTTGAAGAGAACTTGATTTATTTTCTAATTTAAAAAAAAAAACTAAAAAAAACCTAAACTTCCAGTTATAGTTTCTATGCCATTTTTAAGAAGTACCATTGATCGGTTTCCCTGTCCATTTCTTGCTGAGTGGTTTGCTCATTTTGTCTTTTATTTCGTCTTCACAGTCCTCTTCAGAAGCTTGTCCTGAGTCTAAGTCCTCAGCTGCTTTCACCTCCTTCATCAAATCTTCAATGGCAAAGGGAGCCTGGTCAATAATAGTGCTGAAGATGCTGCTGCCGATGGCTCTGAAAAGAGTCCAACTGGCGAGAAAGACGCAATAGATGAGAGAATGAGCAGATGAAACGTTGTCAGGCAAGTTGTTAGCAACAGTATCAAAATACAGGAAAACTATAATCACAAAAACCAGGGGCTTCAGTGTCAGTGCATCTGTGCCAGCTCAAACCTAGATAGCCGGCCACCATTTACCTTTGAAATTCAACATTGATTATATAAATATTTATATAACAAACATGCATCTATGGTGTATAGCATACTGTGAAAGCTTCTTCCATGGCCAACTGCACTGAGACTTAAATGCAAATCTATAAAACCATTCCATAGGTATTTTTGGGGAAAAAATGTATAAAAATAATCAAAGAAAGATGTTAGGTTTTAGTAAAAATAATGTTTCAACCATGAAACAAAGTCTTACAAATTCCACCTTCTACATCATATACAGACAACCATATCAAAGACTATTTGCAATAAAAATTCAATATCTACACAAAAGCCCTTAAAATAAATGACAATAGCATTACATTAAAACAAGCAGAGAAAGCTGAGGAGATGTGGGCTTACTCTTTGGTTTTGGCTGCTGTTTTGCAGAAAGGCTTGATGAACATCAAGTTCTGATCAGCAGTGAGCTGTGAAAAGAAAAGAGACTATTAGCCTTAATGTAATAATGTAACTGGAGAGTTAAAACAACTGGTTAATTGATAAGTGCATCAGCAGAAAATTTTGATAAATTAATAGTTTTAACTCCTTTATAAAGTAGAAACCATTTGCTTCCTTGAGTTTAGTGATACACTTGAGTCATCATTGTGGAGAAAAGGCAGTCAGTATAGGAAGAACATCATACTCATCTTTAAAAAAAAAAAAAAAAAAAAAATCCAACAGGAGGAGACATCTGAGATGATGTTTAAGAAATGTACAAAAATATAATAATACTTTATATGCATAGCACTTTTAATACACAGGATGCAGCTCAAGGTACTTTAACAAATATAGAACAGATGGAGGATGAGGAGAAAGAAAAACAGCCCAAGGGAGATAAAACAAGAAGTGATATAAGCAGAAGATATAATAAGAATTTTAAAAAATCAAAAAATTAATAAAATGAACAAGGGGCCCATTGCTAATTACAAGCTAAACTGGAAAAGTGTGTTTTCAGTTGCTGTTTAAAAATATCTACTGAGCCTGCCTTAACAACTTAACAACTGCAATATTTCTTGATAGGATGTTTCATTCTTTTGGTGCCTAGTGGATGAAGGCCACTTCTAATTTCATTTAGGGGGACTTTTGCAATATTTTGAAAAACTGCTATTAAGGACCTAAGGGTTTATCGACATAGAAAGTGATATCAGAGGGTGCCGAACCATTAAGAACCTCCGTGTGCATGTTGAAGGACTTTAAAATGAATTCTAAAATTCTGAGAGCCATGACATGCACTCTTACATGTTTTCCCTAAGAGAGCATTATCCAGCCTACTTGAAATTAAAGAGCGAATGAACCTCTTGGGAACCTGTTGAATTAAATATGGGTGCACTTCAGCAATGTTTCGTAGGTGGAAGAAAGCTGTTTTGCTTCCCTTGCTTATGTGGCATTTGAAACTTAAATCAGAGTCTAAAATTGAACACAGACTTGTTACTTCCGTTTTATTCGGATGATTTAAGTTTCCATGCCAGGCAGAAAATAAATATTTTTTGGCTTTGGGTCCAACTAATAGTATTTCTGTCTTATCTTTGTTCAACCTAAAAAACACTGCTCATCCACTGAGTGATGACAGGAAGGTAAGAATGTGTAATGCCTTAATATCATGTATCATCAGCATAACTATGAAAGTTAACATGATCCCTGATGATATTACCTAGCGGGAGCCTATTTCATGAAAATAAGAAGGGGACCAAGATAGCTTCCTTGCGCAACACCAAAAGATATTGACGGAAGATATATTACAAGGAAGAACTGACATAAAAGTTGTTAGTTAGGTGCTGGGCTGCCACGAACCGGCCAGAACAGCTTCAGTGTGCCTTGGCATTGACTCTACAAGTCTCTGGAATTCTACTGGAGGGATGGAACCCTATTCTTCCAAAAGATAGTCCTTCATTTGGCATTTTGATGATGGTAGTGGAGAGCGCTGTCTGACACATCAGACCAAAATCTCCAATAGGTGTTCAATCAGCTGTATGCCCGGCAAAACTGAGCAATCGGGGGAGAGAGGCCTTGGTAAGGGGGATGGCCAAGAACATTGGTCACTCTAGCTCAGCTCCACAGATCCTGGGTAAAAATGGGAGAAACTTAAAGATCAACTGTCAGCAGCACTCTACCAATCTGGACTTTATGGCACATTGGCCAGACAGAAGCCTCTCCTCAGTGAGAGACATATGAAAGCCCACTTGGAGTTTCCCAAAGTCACCTTAAGGAATTTCAGACTATGAGAAACAAGATTGTCAGATCTGATGAAACCAACACTGAAGTGTTTTACCTAAATGTTAAACGCCATTTGTGGAGGAAACCAGGGAACACTAATCACCTGCCCAATACCGTCCCAACAATGAAGCATGGTTGTGGCAGCATCAAGTAGTTTGAGCAATTTTCAGCAGCAAGGACAGCTGAATGGAGCAAAGTACAGAGATATCCTTTATGACAACCTTGTTCAGAGTGCTCAAGACCTCAATCTGGGCTACAGATTCGAACAAGACAAGAAACCAGGACAATGAAAGAACCAACACAATGCAGGAGAGGCCTAGGCACAACTAGGGCCTAATGTCCTTTAGTGGCCTAGCTAGAGCCCTGAAATGAGCTCAACTGAATATCTCTGGAGAGACCTGAAAAGTGGCAGAAACCCCAAATCCAGATGTGCAAAGCTTGGCAAAACATACCCAAGACAACTCAGCTTTAATTGCTGGCACAGGCTCTGTGACACAAGTATTCAGACCCTTTAAACAGTACTAAGGTAATGTGGTATTTCCTTTTTAATAAATTTGCAAAAAAATTCTAAAATTGTATTTTCACTTTATCATTATGGGGTAATGAGTACAGGCTGCTGAGGGGAAAAAATCAATTTTAACGAAGTTATAAGTCTGCAAAATAAAAAGATGTTAAATGGGTCTGAATTCACTGTATATGTGACTGTCTCAATGTGTTTCAGGTGACAGTAGATTCAAAGGGGCTCATTAAATTTAAGATTTTTTAAGAGCTTTTTTAAATACCACATAGAATGTAGCTTAATACCCATTTTACAATCATACAGATCAAATAATCATGGAAAACCAGTAGGAACAAGCAAGCTTATGGGCTTGCTTATTCAGGGTTTTCCCTTTCATAGAAAGGCTTAGGCCCTGCACCTTAGTGTTTTTACAAAACATTTCAAGCCAAATGAAGGTTAAAAAAAGGGATTCAGACAATACATCACAACTAATGTAAAAATAATGAGTTCTATGCACTGACAATCAACAGGGTTTTGATGAATGTTTGTGATTGATGTACAACAGATGCTCATCATAAAGCTAATCAAACAGTTTACTGGATATTTCTCTACACCATAAACTCACAATGGTAATTTGAACCACTGACCCACGCTTGACTTTAACCATCCCCCGGTTATGCTGCTACAGGTTGAGACTGCCAGGAGACTTCCCATGATGCACAAAGCTTCTCTCTTCTCGTCTTTATCTGTATGCATTCATATCCGAACTATGCTTGTTACTAACTTGGCTTCTTCTCTCTCCTGTATTTTGTGCTATTGCATCTCTCTCCTCCTGTTTTATTATTATTGTATTATAAATTATATATTATTCTAACCAATATTATTAATCTTAATATTAATCCTATTATAATTATTAGTAGTTATTAGTCTTTTTATTATGCATCTTTATGTGGAACCTGCATGCTATGTTCTTTCCTACTATTCCACATATATGCTACAAATATATATAGTCCATAAATCTAAAACATGTTATTTGGTAAAATTAATAGACTCTTGACTATAAGTACAATGAGTGTTGCCAAGTTACTTTAACAGCTTGGTCTACTGTGCAGCTTATTTATCGGCTGAAACCACGACTCCAGATTGATCTAAGTCAGCCTGAGGTTTTTTTAGATATCTTGCATGGTGTTTTTTCCACAATCTGCACAGATCTTTGCAGACTTCTCTGATTGAATTCCTTCTTAGTGACATGTCCTAGAAGCGTCTTAACATCTTTCATCTTTTATGACAGTGTAACCTCTTGATAGCATTACAAACAGTTGAAAGAGGGATTTCAGGATCTCGGGTAATTGCCTTGTAGCCATTGAAATTGGGATTTTTTTTTCCTGTACTAGCATTTCTGATGCTCCGACAACTCTCTTGTCTTTGCCATTGTGAATAAGAAACTTGAAACAATCAGCCCCTTTTTATCCAGTAAAACCATCATTCAATGGTTAATTAAGTCACATGAAGACAGAAAATTAAGCACAGGTGAATGTTATGTTTTTATTTTTTTCTGAGGAACTAATTTATATTTATCAAAAGGCTGCCAATAATTGTGTCAAGGATATATTTTGTACCTTGGACATTATAAACCTTGGACATTTTATCACAATGCATAAAATTGGTCTATTTGCATTTATTTCTGAAGATATTTTAAATTATGGACTTGAAATTCAATAGTTTTGTCCAGTACTGTGGGCATTATACACATCATGTGGCATTAACCGAACCACTTACAACGAGTAAGTAAGGGAGATGAATTCAGTGCTTTGTAAGTCGTCAAGACCTGCAGACAGGGTCTGAACTTAACAACTGCAAAGTGCAAATGGCAGGTAGATTTTCTGTTTGGCGAGTTAGTCTCAGAAGATGAAAATGTTTGTACCACTAGTCCTAAAATACTATCCTGAGAGTATCTAACACATTTTGTTTCATGGACACTCTGCTTCTGTCCTCTATCTGTGTTGGAGTTTGAAAACACACACAGACATTTGATCTCTCCGTAAAGTTCAGGGCATCTACCCTATATAGCTAGTGGCTACCTGATGCCCGCATATCATATACAGTATCCCAGAATTTGATTTTACAGAGAGCAAGCGAGAGAGTGAGAGAGAGAGAAACAGAGAGAGAGAGAGAGAGAGAGAGAGAGAGACCATGAGAGCAAGTGACTGACGTTTGATAGTGAGAGAGAGCGTCCTGATTGGTTTCTCTTTGTGCTAAGCAGAACCTATTAGTTGTCTCTATGGGTGGTCTTTAAAGTCTACCTCTCTCAGGTCCAGCAGTTCAGTTTAGTAACCTGCAGTGCAATGGCAGAGTACCCCCCCAAAAAAAGTAATGAACCCATTTTACCCCAGACTACACAAAAGTGTACCCTGCCAAGTAGGAGTGAAGAATAATGACTGTGTTGCAAGGTGCACTGTTTGCAACAGTGACTTTAGTGTTGCTATGTACTGGCGGGTCAAATGATTGTAAGAGAAACATTGAGATTAGTTTAACAGGTGTTATTAGTTCAATAGCATAGCTGAAATTATTTAAACTATGAGGAGCTACTCTTTTGTTGTTCTACATGATGAGTCCAAACTCCCTGTACACTTGATGAAAGTTGAAATGAAAAAAAAAAAAAAAAGACTGTACAATGCATGTACATATGTAGACATGAATAAATTTATGTAATGCCGTGATGAGAAAATAAAAATAATTCAAATAAATTTTCATTCAAAATTGAATAAATGGATTTATAAATTAATTTATTTAACGCTTATCATAATATTAAAATTATTTTGCAAATTTGTGCTGTCTCTATAAGACCATATTCAACAGAATACCTCATTACCAAAATGAAATACTGATACATATGTATGTGTGTCACGAAAGGACATTTTATTATTTTGGCTGGTAAAAAATATGCTTGGCCAGTGGAAATTTTCCATCTATTCACCGCCTTGGCCAGTGAGTTAAGAAGTTAATTTCAGAGCTGCCTCCTGATATCGGCTGACCATAACTGAATGTGCTTAACTATCTAGAACTTTTAAGAAAATCATTTTTCCCCAGTCATTGAAACATATTGATCTAAAAAGAGCAGGGTAACCTTGTGATATTTTTGATAAATCACTGTCCCCTGCTCAGTTTAACCAGACTAATTCTGACACTTCAAGTCCTATGATCACTTTAATTACAGATTTAATAACTGCTTTGCGTCACTCATTAATGACTTGTCTCTCTGCTTTTCTCCTCTGAAAGTACATGTTATATTTCATAGAAGTGCAATAATTTTATCTGATCTTAGCAGTACTGCTCTTCATTTCATGCAAGGTATATGAATATATACAATATATAAACTGCAACTTCAGAATAACTTGTGATTTTAGTAGCTTGATGTGTTTAGTATTAACGCATAAAAGCATACTCCTATTTATCGTGCCCTTTCCACAAAGTCAAAGGTGAAAAACAAAAGCAACACTGGACTTGTCTGAATTTGAGCAGCCTGCTTCTAATCAACTCTCTCACACACAAAAGGAACTCAGTAACAAAAATTTCAGCCCCGGTAGCCTGTTATCTGTAACAAATGCCAAGAATATCTTGAAAACAGCATCGGTGTTGTACCTCTTTTGAACCCACAGCTGCCAGTTCAGTCATGTAAAGGTCCAGGATGTGCAACTGCAGCCCACTGGGTGCCTCACTGTCTATATGCAGGAGCTGAGCCACAACCAGATCCAGAAACCTGGCAACCACACTGAGGAGACACACAATTTATTCACTTCAGAATTATAGAACACAAACATGATCAAAAATGTTTTATAGCAGAAATTTTGATACATTACCTTCTCTCCCAGTTTTTCCTCTTAAGCAACTCAAAAGTTTGTCTGAACATGAAGCGAACCAGCTGTTTGAAAGGAAAGAGGTAAAAAATAAACATTTGGATTTATAAGAAGTTAGAAGGTGTGGCTTTATTATTCAATGACAAATAACATCTAGAGCTGATTTGAATTTGCATTGGTAGCTGTTCATGGGAACTTTTAATGTGTCTTCCAAAGAGGTGTTGATGCAAATTTAGCAGGCATCATTAGGCTGAAAAGACAAAACAAACCTATCAGACAGATGGCAGAAACTTAAGGAGTGGTCAAATCAACAATCTGGTAGTGTGTTAACAAGAAGGAATGTACTGAGAAGCAGCTACTGAAAGCGGCTGCAGTAAAGGCCTGGCAAAGCATTTTAAGGGAGGAAACTCTGATGGACTACGTATAAGAATAGCCGTAATTCCTTCAGATAACACCATATGTTTCTTAAACCCCTTTGAACTAAAGCATAAAGTCTAGACATCGATCACATCTTAATGCCTTCATTTCAAATCCATTTTGGTCGTATACAGAGGCAAATTAGGAAAACTGTGTCGCTGTCCAAACATTTATGGACCCATCTGTAAATTCACACTGCCCAGTCACCAAATCAAACATGTTGTTTAGCAGACAGAATATAGGCAACCTGTCATTATTGTCAGGATGGATATGTTGATAGTGGAGTATCAAAACAAGTCATACTTCTGGCTCTGTAACTGTAGTTCAACACAGTGAGTAAGTTAATTTTTTTCTTATTTACTATGTCATGTGTTCATACAAGTGGGCTATGAGAAGGACTGGCTTTATTTTGTTATTCAATGTTTAGAAAGAGTCTCAGCTGGCTACCAAATGTGAAAATGTCATTGCAGGGCTTGGAATTAACAGCCAAGTAATGTGAAAAAGTTAATTGCGAGACTGTAGAGTAATAGATCAAATGTTAAAGTAGCTATTGTTATTTTCTGCATTCATTTTGAATGGCCACAGTATGAAAACCACAATTGTTACTAATAACACTGATGATGGCTCTACTCTATTCAGGTGTCTGAAATTGTTTTTATTATACTACTTTCTCGAGTCCACTTGGTGCAGACCACTCGCAGTTGGTGCCATCGTAATGTAGTATACAGTCATCTCCACTGAGCCCTGTGTACACCCATCCATGATGAAATTTACATCACTCAGACCCTCTATTCTTGAGTGTTACCAGTGGACCCTTGCCTACTCACAGATGTGGAAAGCATAACACTAGCCAAAGTCCTAACAGTGAGCCAGTATGAAATGTACAGAACAATGAAACTGTTAAGCCAATATATTGTTTGACATATTTTCATTCTAGTGTGAGCATGATACCTGAGGTTTTTCACTGATACCAAAAGGATTTCAATACCTTAATTTGAAATTTAATAAAATAAGCTCCAGTGCTTCAAATGTTTAATGTTGTCTAAACAGATATATAAGAACTTAAATATAATACAGTTTAAAGTTTAAGTTTAAACATTTTGATTTAAATCTGAAACTATCTGATTATAGAGGTAGCACAAATTAATATTACAAATCTCAAGACACCTGATAGCAGCCCTTATTTGAAGGTCATAGCATGTCAAATAAACAGAGGCCTCCTAACTGACCATCTTGTTTTTGCCTCATGCTCTATGTAAATTTGTCACTGTACCCAACTATTAGTGTACAAAATTTTCTGCTTGTATCTTCTGTAGTCTCTGAGATATAGAGGCTTTAAAAAAGGGGTTGTAGCCCTAATAAATAAGTGATGCTAAAAACTTGCACATTTCCATGGGTTATTACTCTTGAACTCTCCATGCTTGAAATTTTCTAGAATTGTTCTTCACTATCTGATTTCTTTATCCTCTAAATTGGTTCTCCTACAGTTGCATTTTTGCCAAGTTATGGATTGTTGAAAATTACATTTAAAAATAATTTTACATTGAAGCACATCATATCTTTTAATTAATTTTTTTAAATAAAAAACTCATGCTATAGTACTTTCTTATTAATTAGGTACATGTCAAAGAAATCAAAATTTCAGATTTATGAGGCTTACAAATGAAAAAATGTTTTAAAACCTATATTTCAAGAGCATCTTGCCATGTATCACAAAGTGAACCGTATAAGCAATCATACCACTGGAAAGAGTACTTTTAATTGGTAATTACACAAAATATGAAGTTGGTACCTTGAATCAAACTTTAGCTTTTAATATGTGTGTGAGGTCTAACAAATTGGCTCAAGGAGTTATAACTCAAGTCAGCCTTGGTTGTGTCTGAAGACTACAAGCTTGAAAAGAATAAAAAAATAAAAATGCTGGTGTGTGTGGACTTAGAATTATGGAGGCTTTCAAAACCTCAGTAGCCCACTTCTCATCTCTGCCTGAGGCTAGAGGATAGAGGCTCAAGGCTACGTTAACTGCTACTGGCATCCCACCCAAAACTCTGACAGGACTGTCAGTGGATGAGTTGCATTGTGTGTAATGTAGGTTTAAGGTTTTGACAAGGATGAAGAGGATGCCGAACAAATAAGACAATCTCTCTGGTTATGCTCCACTGATTTTGATCCTTTCTTTTAAGCTGTCAAACATGAGTCAGACAATATAGATAATACAATAATGGGGTACAATAATAGAAACTCAGTGCTAAATTGGTGAAGTACTCCTTTCAGGCAAACAATTCTCAAGTCATTTTTTGGCAGATCAAGCAACAGACTATCAAAAGATTGCCAAAGATCAAGAATTGCTCATTATAACTCTTCAATCGTTCTATTTCATGAATTACTTCTATTATGTTTTGGTTGAGTAGATGCAAGTTTAGTTTATTCAATATGGCATTCGACTGTGTTCTTTGTGTGTCAATCTTGTTTTGTTTTTTTTTTTTTTGTTTTTTTTACAAATAACATCTTGTAACAGGTACCTTTATTTCATAAGAAAAATTTTATCATAGGGCAACTGTGGATCAGGAGGCAGAGCAGGTTGTCCACCAACCAGAAGGTCAGCAGTTTGATCCCTGGCTCCTCAATTCCATATGTTGAAGTGTCTTTGGGTGAGATACTGATCCTGCAGCAGCCCCTTGTGTATCATCAGTGTATGAATGTGTGAGTGTATGTGGAAAAGCTATATTGTAACCATATTATAGAAAAGCGCTATAAAAATTTGTGTGTGAATGGGTGAATGTGGCAGTACTGTAAAATTGCTTCAAGTGGTCAATAAGACTAAAAAAAGCTTTAAATAAGTATAGTCCATTTACCATTAAACTTGCTGATTGCATTCATGTAGGCAGGTCATGACACTACATCATATCAATTTGTTTTTAACAAAGACTTCAGTTATTCCATAGGGAAACATCTCACATAAACAGCTACTTCAAAAAAAAAAAAAAAAAACTCATTTAGCATTCTCCTCACACTAACCTGGAAGAACTTGTCCATCCGCAACCTGTCGATGCCAGTCCACTCTCTTTTAAAGGTCTGCAGAAAGCTCTCCAGGTACAGAAACTCTGCAGGTAGCAGCACATTGTCATGAAAACTTCAGGGCTTTTTCTTAATTGGCCATGAGCTGATTTTACTTGCTCTTATCAAATCACACAAGATTATGAAATTACATGAGAGCAACTTACGTCCATCAATATCGTGGAAGCTATGGATCAGGGTGGAAATCTGGTTTGAGAGCTCCTCCTAAACAAGAAGCGTGAGGAGTGCATTTCCATACAGTTATGTCCATGAGGACTTTTTACAGGCATTAACAATGTTTTGTGACATTACATTGACTAAATCAATTAATTACTAATGAAATATAATCATTCAATGCAGAAAGAACTTCCTAGAATGGTCAAAATAGTTATTTAAGGGGATATGACAGATGTTGGGTTAAAATTAATGTTTGTTTCAGTTATCAATCAATATACAGACTATTTTTGTTTTCAAATAATCCATGAATTGTTAAAAATTTTGGAAAAAAAAAATCCATTCACAGTTGCATAAAGCCCACGTTGATGCCTTCAATTTGCCTGGTTTGTTCAACCAAAACATAAAGACCTCCATAACAAAGAAATTAAAAATCCTCATATCCTGGAATACAAGCTTTTTGCCATTTTTGCTTTAAAAACTTATTGAAACAATTAATCGATGTATAAAAGAGTTGCAGTGTGATATCTAACAAAAATTACAATATTGTATTTTACAATTGAACAATAAACCTTGCCATTAAAAATTACAGTATATTTATGACCATTAATGAAAAAAGAATAAATGCAATAAATTATACATAAGCAAATAAAAATAAAGATAATTAAAACAAAGTACTGTAAGGGTCGAAAATACATAAAAATTAAATCTAGAGGACATTAGCTACTCAAAGCTTTAACTGCAAACCTTTATACTGGTACCAATATACCAAATCTATCAAACACTGAACATTCAGAAGAGTTTCTATTGGAGAGGGCAGAGGGGGGAAAAAAAACAAAAAAACAAAATACACCTAGTCTTCATTTTTATGCCTACAAAATTGACTCTTCCCATCTGTGTCTCTTTGGTAGCCCTTTTCAGACATAACATTACAATAAAAGACAATAATGACTTCATTTATCTGTTAGCATGATGTCCTCTGAGCTTTTAAACTTAGTTCCTTACTACAGAAATATTTGGTAATGGCTTTATACAGTCCCTGCCAGAGAGAAAGACAGACTACAGCAGCCTGTGAGATAAGCCTAAATTAAGGAACATTTCGAGCACACGGGGTGTTCGCAGGAAATTCACTTGTTCATTTTTTGATCGATTTCATAATCTATTTGAAAAAGTATTCCTCTGCACAACTTGGGAATCCCATATGTATTTGCTCATATGTTGCAGCACTTCAATGTATATTCATAATTACACAAGAAAACGAGGTGAAGGATATTACCATGGCCTTATGAGGTTATTTCTCAAATTCTTTTTCCTGGCACTGTGAGGTGAAATATATTTTTACAGATATCTCTGGTTTATTAAAACAGACTGTATGCTCTTTTTGCACAAGATATATATTTAAGATAATGCATTTATTTAATCTGTGTATTTAACCTTTTGCTACTGCAGTCTTTCCATTCATCTGAAGGTAGCCTATTCAGACTTGAGCCATGTTAACTTGTACAGAAATGTTTTTAGGTTACTAGTAAGACTTCAAACAGGAATTTTATGGAAAAGTGACTTGGTGCTTATTCCATGAGTAAGAAATGTAAAATTGCCATCACATTTGAATATTGAGATGCATGTCTGAGACAGTCTTAAACTCTCTTTATACCACTACATGCATGTTTTCCCATTATACTGGTCTGTATGCAACAACATGGGGCACATACCTGGAGCAGTGGTTTGTCCTGCATCCACAGACAGTAGAACAGACCCTTCCATAGTTTGAGCAGTTCATTACCTGTGAATCCACCTGAATAAAGACAGGAAAACTTTATCTGTGACACACTTCCTTAATCCTTAGCTGTATACAAAACCTGTTGAGTGTAGTGACTATTGATTACTTCGGTTTTTAACAGTGAACATAATTTTCAGTCACTGCCTGAATGTTTAAAGTAAAAAAAAAAAAAGAATGTTGTAACAAGCAACAGTGTTAATAATCCACGTATCGTTGCTACATTTAAGACTAATTAGTGGTCAGCTGTAACACTGGCTACCTACAAATAATGAATCTAAAATCTGGCTTACTTTAACACGTGTGTACTAGCTACCATTTTAGCGCCTCCAATTTGTGCCTTACTGGGACGAGGTACCAAAAAACAGTCGGTTTATATCATTAAAGCGCTCCTGCCGCCATAATTACTGTCAATTGTCAAAATTAAATATAGTTTACGGTTTGTCCTGTATTTGGGCTTTTTTAAGCAACCCAGAGCAAGCTGGCTAACGTACACAAGCTAGCTTACCTGTCGCTTTCTGTGACCTGACATTTATATATTTTCTCAGTTTCTTAATAGCCTTGGTCCGGATAGGTTTCTCGTTGGAGGCTAATTTCTGTGCAAACAGGGCTTCTGGTTCCTGGTTGGACGCCATGCTTAACCCGATTCACGTGGAGACAACTCTCTGTCCTCCACTACTTTGCTGTCTCTTCTTCTTCTTCCCACGTTTCCCCGTACTGCGCGGACTGATGGCGTCACCAGAGCGCCGCATGTTGCACTCTTGCACGCGGAGTGTAAGCGTCTGCCTTTCCTCCCTACCCAAGATGGGAAAAGAGGCTTCCTGCGTTGCCTCTGGTTGGCTTGATTGGTAAAGTTTGGTTATGAGGACTGGTGAGATGGTTAGCGTTAGTGGAATATGCCATGGCCTGAGGCAATCGGCTCATCCTTGGCTCATCCTGGCTCATCCTTCCTCCTCCTCCTCCTCCTCCTCATCTTCTTCTTCTTCTTTTTGCATTCGAAGTGACTTTTATTGAGAAATATTTTGAACACACCAAAATTTATCTTCAGGGAATGTCGTACAACATTCAATTATTTCGTTTCATGACAAAGAAACATACCTAGTAAAAGGAGAAAAAGGCAAAACTTAACTTAACAAAAACTTAAACAAAATAATATATCACATACAATAATGAAAACATTATATACAGTATACAACAATCTACATACAGACTGGTGAGAAATTAAAGAAAAATATTCATGATGACAATTTTTTTTTTTTATATAGAATGGACCAGCTTTCTGTATAAGTGCTTGCCTATGAAAGCTGGAGAGTTTGATAGGTAGTTTACCAAAAGGATAAGGGTAAATTATTTTTTTTAAAAAGAACACTTTTTAAATAGAAGGTTTGGAATAGTATTCCATATGCTATCTGGATATTTTTTATGCTAATTTTGATAATATGGTTATAAATGAGGAAAAACAAAACATTAAGACATTAAGACAACATTAAAAGTTCAATTTCATTTTAATAGACACAGTTATTGGGTCCGTTATTATTCACCACTTTATTATCCTTAGTAATTGTGATTCTATAATATTTTACTGTATATTTTACTGGGGTACATCTATGTTTCTGAAATGTCCTTTAGAGCAAGGACCTCACACTTACTTAAATTAAGATTTAAACCAGATATTTAAGAGAATTTATTAATGATAGATAAGGCTTGGGAGACTTCAGTTTTAGTTCCCAAAAATAAAGTTGTATCATCAGCTAGTTGCAATAAAAAGTTATAAGTACAGCAAAAAGTTAATACATTTGAAAAGATGTTGGTTTATTTATAGATAGAGAACTTAACAGTAAAAAAAGATAACAAGAGATGGAGCAGCCCTGGTGTATTTCTCTTTTATGTGAAATCTACCATTGAAGGATGTTTTTGGGACATTTTCAGATGTCTTAAGCAGAAGCATTCAATGAAGCTTGTATTAAGGAGAAATACAAAAACAAATGTTAATCAGTTAACCAGTGTACTGCCCTAGACACAGTGTATTTGAACCCAAACAGACTCACGTATCGATAGATGCAAATGGCAATCACTATAGGTCCAAATCAGGTTACTTCTTTTTGAATCACATCACCTACATACATGTGCAAAGATTCTGTTGGGTACAAACACCTCACATCTATACATGTAAAAGTGTGCCAGACAATATTGAATCAACTTTAGAAAATACAACAAATATTTTAAGAGATCCTTACGAGACTCTGTACCATACCACTGAAAAGTCCTCCGGCGTTCTTACCTTCTCTGCCAGTACTGGACTATGCACGTACATAGTGCAGATATTCACACAAAAATTACACCAAGAAGACAAACTTCAGCTGCTGAGGTTGCATGATTTCCTATCAGTTGCAGAGTTGCCACTTGTGGATTTTGCTTGCATCCACATCCATCTCAAGTGTTGATTTAAAAAGAAGGTTTTAAAAAAATATATCAAATTTGCAATTGTAAGCGTGGTTATATAACAGATCCATAAAGCATTAGTAAATTGATCAAAGTGTTTAACAGAGAAATTAGATTATGAGAAATTAAATTACACAGATATAGATAAGAGGACATAATGTAAGTAAATGAACTACGGCATGTAAAATCTGGATAAAATAATGAACACAACAGCACTTGACAGAGAGAAAATAAAATACAAACAAATAAAAGACAAAGTTTGATCAGGCATGTTTTCATGATAACTATTTAAAGACTACAATATCAGTGGAGGTGGAAGATCTAATAGTAGGTGGCAAAATATTCCGTAATTTGGGGTCAACAATTTGAATGCGAACTGGGTGCTAGGAATGGAGAGCAGTGATAGGCCAGCAGATGTGAGGTGGGAAGAGCAGTTCAGTGATATAGATAACATTATAATCTCCAGAAAATGTGAAAACTATTTCAAAATCAATTCCACGGGAGTCATTTCTGATAGTTAATTGTTGTATAAATTTGTGTTCTAGGAAAACAAACACCTTCTGAACACTAAAAGAAAGATACTTTTTTTCATCAATGAGTTCAAGATAATCAAAGAAACCCAGAAGCAGTGTGACGTACCGTTTGCCGTATGCCTGTTTGACGTAAGCCAGATCGTATCAAACGACTGTCTCCATGGCAGCAGGGGTCGGGCTGACGTCAGAGCAGCGGAGAGGACCGCACAGTTGCGTGTGTGTGAGACTTTGAGGTGACAGTCGCTAGCTTTCACACAACAAGGAAGTGGAGGATATGTCGCTCAGCTGAAGGCAAAAACTGACGCAAATTGTTTACCTTTCATTGAGAGGTAAGCAAATCAGCAGAAATAGTGTATTTGGGGTGAATTTTGTCCGGGTGAAAGACCGACCAACGGTCGGCGTCCAAACGTGTTTTCCGCCGCGGTGTGGTGTAGCTAGCTGTATTTAAAATGAAAAGGAAGCGTAGCTTTATAATGTCATTTTACCAACGTTTTGTTTCCGGCCTCAAGGGCAATGTATTTTAGCAACATTCAAGGTTTCTGTATTGATTAGCACTGTCTCGTTTGGTTTCGTAGATAAATTATTGATAATTGGTTCTTTTTACTCATGGTTGAGTCACTGGGCGACATGGGATATACAGGGGAAAAGAAAACCTCGTTAAATAGTCCATACAGGAACCTCAGATACTGTCCACGTATGAAGTTTGAGATGCTCTTCTGTGCATCAGCAAACACCATCGTCATGCTGGATAAATATAATAATAATAACTACATATATATATATATATATATATATATATATATATATATATATGTATATGTATATATATATATATATGTATATATATATATATATATGTATATATATAAATATATATATATATATGTATATGTGTATGTGTATGTATATATATATATATATATATATAGTTATCATTCTCTGTTTCTTTGGGCGGGCTATATTAGGTTTGGTTGCTGGAAACAAAAAGTTTTGACCAAGCTACAGCACTTATTTCGTGAGCCGTGCGTTTTAGGGACCGTAAAAATAATCTTCAGGAGTTCAAATCCGGAAGCTACGCCAAGAGGCCATCGATGTCACATGTCAGTTATAACCAGATAAGGTTGCTGTGATTATAAAAGTCTATTGGTTAAGGTCTTGGCACTTAAATGCATAAGTTTGCTGCCTGTAATGTGTCTATTGTAACAGACAAAGTCTTCACGCAGGCTAATGCAGTTTCTAGCTCTTAATATTTCCCGTTGCATCGCTTGTGGTAATATAGAGCTATGCTACTGCTCAAAGCCAAATGGGTCTAAAGGAACACATCCTCAGCTGGTGGGCAAACCTGAGGCCAGGTGGTTTCACTGCGATCAGTTTGAGGGGAAACGGCGCCCCCTACCGGTGATCCTGATCAGGTGCTTTCAGAAGAGGTAGACTCTTCAGGGGTGTTGGCCGCTCCCTAGTCGAATGTATGTGATGATTGTAGACATTTCCTGTTTCACCGTGACCAAAAATACACAATATACAAAATATTTTCCTTTTTATGTTATGAATTGAATCTTAATACTTAATTATTAATAAAAGAATATACATTTTCATAAAATCGAAAGTAAAAGTAAAACCAACTTGTCAGAGGATGTTCATCTAATTCTCATGAAATTTGGTATACATCATCTACATGCAATGGTGAAAAAGGGCATCAAAGGAATTTCATTTCTTCAGTTGATTTTATAAGCCAATTAAAGTTTTATCAAAATGTGTAATTTTCAGATATTCGCACTAAGCACAGATGAGAAAATTTTATCCAGTAATTTGTCATGACTCAGTTGATGTTTAAAGTTATGAGTGATTAAAGTGGGCATGGCTTATAACAACAAATCTAAAAAAAAGAATAAATCCCACAGCTGAATTTTTTGTGCACATTCGCTGATGTTGACAGAAGTTTGGCTCAGTACAACCTATGGTCAATTTAGAAGAGCGTCACTAAATTTTAGTAGGTCACCCTCTCTGGGGATAGAAAGGTCCAGGGTATGAATTCCCTGCTGGGCAAGTCCTACTTGCTAACAGTGTGGCAATTCATGCATGGGGTATGTTTTCATTTTCTATTTGAGGTCATATCAAGTCAAAGATTACACCTCTTACAATCTCTTATTATTTTTCTCTAAAAAAAGTTTTTATGAAGTAAAAATTCCACCTACTCCTCAGGCACATACAATGACACTCATTCACATGAAGGTGACTCTGTAATAATCAAGTTCACGTTTCTGCAATTATCTTGAAAAGAGCTTGGCCTAGATTTTAAATTCTTTCATCATTTCAATCTCTCAAGTCATCTAAATCTCTGTGTCACTGGTCTTCTGCTCTAATGACAAATTATGCAATTTTTTTTTTCCCCCTCAAATTTCTCAACTGGCCAGTTGTACCAGGACTTAGTCAGGATCATCTACTGACCTCACTGATCTTAAATGTTAGAGAAATTTTGATATGTCAATTGGTCTTAGTTATACAAGCCATTCAGTTTTTAGCAAAATACCTATTAATGTAGTCATGTCAAACTCGTCTTCACTGCAGGTCATAAGATACATCAGGATGTGTCAAGTCTCAATCTCTGAATCTCAGTTCTCGAAGGTCTTAGGCTGGGACCAGTTACAATTCTTAAAGGTCTTATATTGGACTTGCTTCTTCCACAGTTTATAATCCCAAATACCACAATTCATAAATTCTGCGACAGTGGGTTCCAATGTTATCAAGTTGCTTGGACCCCGATTGTTGCCGCTTGCAGTTCTGTTTGAGTGTTTCCTTTTTTGCCCTGAAAGACAAAAAATGTCACCTGGTGCAAATGTCTATCGATGCAAAAAGCAAACAACGGCAATTAGTACATTCATTATACAGTACAATTCATAAAATGAATTTATATGTAACAGTGAGTAAATATCAAATGCCATCTTGTACATCTTGGTACGATCAGAAATTATGTCACAAAATCTACTAATAATGTTGAAAAAGATTTAGCACATGTATGTTTATTTTTTTCAAGTGGTATTTTAGATGTCAAATGTCAGAAAATGGTTAAAATTGTCAACTTCAAATGACTTGTTTGCTCTGACCAACAGCCCAGAACCCCAAGTAGTACATTTGCATGCACATTAGTATCCTGTTTTGTTAGACCTTCTCTTTCATTTCAGCTTTTGCTGATCATCATTATATTATCACCATCATTCTTGTTCTACAGAATAACTACTGGTACAGCTTAAGACTATATGTGCACACATAGCAGAGACTGATCAGAAACCTGAATAAGGTGTTTACTTGCTACACATTCCAGGTTTCAGTTGGGGTACTCCAGCTTATATATTCAGTTTTCTCAAAACCAGTATATCGTCATCCATGTTCCCAAAACCAACACGTTAACTTCCACAAACACAAAACCAGGATGCACCGTTTTTCAGAATCATTTATATAAAACAAAGAAAAGCAAAAAATCTTCAAATATGAGACACCAGAAGATAGAGAATATTTGGCATTCGTGCTCAAAAATGACTGAAGTGATTAAGGTTATCAAAATTTTTGAATAATTTTCTGTCATCTGACTAATTCATAAATCATTAAATCGTCTCATCAGTATATAGCCAAATTTGACTACAACTTTTCTCAAGTATCAGCACCTTATTTGTATGATAGCTTTACCTCTCATAGTTTTGCTGTGTGTTCAATTAAAAGATTTGTCCCCTGTGTTGATTCTAATTGGGTAAAAAAAAACTCAAACAAGTTGTGAAAACTGGCACTTTATTGCAATTTTGACTTTTTCAGACCCTCACTGATAGACTGTTCAATTTCCTTGTTGCCCTCTGTCTCTTCAGCAGTATCCTTTCTCCTTTCATATGCTTTCTTTTCTTCTTCCTTCCTGCACTACTAATTTGTCAAACCACTTCCTTTCATCATCTTTTCAAATTTCAGACTTTTCCATCCAGCTCCAGTGCTACCTGTGTCAGCCTCTTGGTACAGGTTTTCCAGCAGCTTCTTCAGTAAAGGAGATGAGCCAAGGAAGCGCCACCATGCCAGCATGTACCCCCACAGTCTCTTCAGTGTGAGCGCACTTCACCTGCAGTCACTGTGATAATCAGTAATTTGTCCAAATATGGCCCCTGTTCCTCCAGGGATCCGCTTATTGGTTTCCTTCAGCAGGGACCAGTGGTGAGTCTGAATTGCACTCTGCATGTTTGTGTGTCTGCAAATGGGAGTTGTCTTTTTATTTGTCTTTCTGTTTAATCTCAGCTTGTCTAATTATTCATACACTTGGATATTTAGTTAAACCAAAAAAGTTACGTGTTCATATGTTTGGTTGGTTGGTTTGCTTGTTTATTTGTCAGCAGGATCATGAAAAAAGTATTGAACTGACATTTTCCTTAACATGGGTAGGGCATTTTTCACTGTGGCAGATGTATGAATGCTTTCTCTACTTGTTTGTTTTTACCTCTGCCAAGGATGTTATGTTTTCACCAATTTCTGTTTGTTGCCCATGTCTATTTGTCGGTAGGATTACACAAAAAGTACTGAACTCATTTGCACTGAACTTGGTGGAGGGATGAAGCATGGGCCAGGGAAGAGCTTCATACATTTTGGTTTGGATCTGGTTAAACGGGCCTTCCTTAACTTTGTAAGATATCTTCTTAAAAAGAAGGGAAAAACCTGGCGAGCTTAGCATCATCAAAAGGTCTGGAAGACTATGGAAGACGACCAAAGTGGATGAACACAGTATTCTTTCTTTGGTGAAGAAAAAAACCCTCACAACATCTAGCCAGGTCAAGAACACTCTCCATATGGTAGGCATATCATTGTCACAGTCTACAATGAAGAATTGCCTTCACAAATGTGAATATAGAAGGTTTACCACAAGGTGTAAACAACTAGTAACACTCAAGAACAGACAGGCCAGATTAGACTTTGCCAGAAAACATCCAAAAAAACCTGAACAGTTCTGGAACAAGATTCTTAGGACAGATGAAACCAAGTTAAACTTGTACCAGAATGATGGGAAGAGAAGAGTATGGAGAAGGAAAGGAACAGCTCATGATCCAAAGCCACCACACCATCTGTCAAACATGGTGAAGGCAATGTCATGGCATGGACATGTATGGCTGCCAGTGAAACTGGGACACTGTTGTTTATTGATGATGTGACTGCTGATAGAAGCAGCAGGATAAATTTTGAAGTGTACAGTGAAATACAATCTACTCAGATTCAGCTGAAGGCAGCAAAACTGATAAGACAGTGCTTCACAGTACAGATGGACAATGACCCAAAACATACTGTGAAAGCAACTCAAGAGCTTGTCAAGGTAAAGAAATGGAATATTCTTCAATGGCCAAGTCACTCACCTGCCCTCAGTCCAATCGAGAAAATGTTTCACTTACTGAAGAGAAAACGGAGGGCAGAAAGACCCACAGACAAGTAGCAACTAAAGGCGCCTGCAGTAAAGGACTGACAGAGCATCTTAAAGGAGGAAACTCAGCATTCAGTGATGTTGATGGGTTCCAGACTTGAGGCAATCATTGACTGCAAAGTATTTTCATCCAAGTATTAAAAATAATCCTTATTTAGAATTATGTCTGTTTGTCCAATTACTTTTGAACCTCTTAAAAGGAGGGGATGTGTAAAAAATGGCTATAATTTCATAACAGTTTATGTGAAATTTTTGTTAAACCCCTTGAATTAAAGCTAAAAGTCTATACATCAATCACATCTCAATGGCATCTTGATGGTGGTGTACAGAGGCAGTCTAAAAAAAAATTTGTCAATGTCCAAATACTTCTGTACTTTACTGTAGTTGCAGGAAATTTTAGAATTAAAATTTATACAGAATTAGAGACTGTTTTCCAACTGCATGTTTCAGTCTTCTGACCTGCATTGTGTTTTTCTTACAGTGTTAGTCCTATTGTGTACATCTGTCTTGGACAAAACAATTGTTTGTCTATACATGACATCCAGTCATCAGTCTGTCATTCTCCACCTATATGCCAATAATTTATCTCCTTTGTCCACTATTAGTCCATATACATCAGCTTACAAGGTGGGATAAGTACAACAGTCAAAACTTGTCAGTGGCATGGAGTTCCTGGATCCATGAGATACAGTGTCAATTTATTTAAGTCCTAAAGGTCTTGAGCATATTTTCCTGCCTGGTGTAGGTGATCACATTAGTTATAACTTTTGTCTCTTTGTCAGCAGTTTTTGGCAACTCAACAACTCATAATGGACAAGTGACAATTTTAGTAAAAATCTTTAAGTTAAACTCTAGGCTGAGCTATGGCTCACCCTAATGCCTGCTGTTTACTTGATCATGATGATGTACTGTTTACCCTATTAAATTTCATTTTCAATCAATTAACATGACCAAACATTACCAGTAACATGCCTTTTATTTACTCTAAACACTCTAATCAGTGAAACATCTTTTCATATTAGAAACTTTGAAACATTTTGGTTTCGGACAGTAATGTATACATTTAATTGGTATGTTATGAGGATATCAGTAGTTTTGTAGCTTTGGAGCATGTGATCTACTCAAGATTTACGGTCAGGAGGGACATTAGACAAGGTTCCAACAGCTCTCTCTTATTATTTATAATAGCTGCAGAATTATTTTCTAACATGATTAAGAATAATGGGACTGATGGCATAAATGTTATGGGAGGACACATAAGGCAATTGTGGTGGATGGTGTGTGCTACACTTTGAGGCTGTCAGTAATAGCTGAGATGAAGCAGTGTCTTGCCAGCTGTCTAGCTGTTGTTCTGCCTTATATAGTCAGCACACACACTGACACACTAGAACGGGCTGACAGCCTGCTGTCCAGCTGTTGCATAAGAATGTTTCCAGTTTCTTTTGTCAATCTTCTCCTCAGTCCATCTCCAGGGTCTTCTGCAGGGCCTGAAAAATGGCCAAATGCCTGTACGATAAGACAGATGAGGGGAAAAATTCAGCCTCAGCTATGCTCTCAAGCCAGCTGATCCTTACTGCCCAGATCCTCATTAACACTTAACACAGGCACATGAGAGGATGACAAAAAAATAAATAAAGATTGGTTGTAGCAGCGAGAAATTGCTGTTCGTATCAGGACAGAAAAAAATCAGCATACTCTTGGCACATTGTAAAAAAAAAAAAACACAGTGTAAAGATAAGTTTAAACATGCCCAAGAGATGATGCAAACAGAATGAATTACAAATTTAAATACACATTCAGTTTACAGGATAGTCTATGTGTATTGAACTCCAGAAGGTTGTACCAGTTTTAAATGAAGAATAAAATGATGTTTGGCTTTACCAGGAATACAGATGTCTCTGTCAATAATCATTTATGGTTTCTCTGGTGGTGCTATAGTGACTTTAAACACTTATTGACCCTACTGCTTAATGTGAGCAGCCTGACCACTTTGAAATTCAGTTCTCTCTAAGAATTATGTTTGGTTTGTATTTCTCTTTTACAAGCAATTACTTTGCAGGATAATATTCTTGTCACATTAAATGTATCATTCAAACCTTAGCAGAATATTATATAACTTGCTCTTTGTATGCCTAAATATTTCACAACACTTTTCCCTGTCGTCTGACGTGTTGTAATTGTGGTCACCCAGATGTGGGAAGTCGAATCCGTTCTAGAGTGCCTCAGCCAGTTTTGTGTATTTGCTTGTTACATAACGGGAACAGGAAAAGGCACAATGTCAGCCACACACACACACCTTTCTTTATCTGCAGATGTTACACAAAGTGGGTAATATAAGTATTAAACACGTCACCATTTATTTCAGTAAATACATTTCTAAAAGGTGCCATTGACATGAAAATTTCACCAGATGTTGGTAACAACCCAAGTAATCTATACATACAAAGAAACCAAAACAAATAAGTTCAGAAATTAAGTTATGCGTAATAAAATGGAATGACACAGGCAGAAAGTATTGAACACACTTACTGAAATTTATTTAAAGCCTTTGTTGCTAATGACACACTCAAGACACCTCCTGTAGGGAGAAACCAGTTGCTTGCATTGCTCAGGTGTGATTTTGGCCCTTTCTTCCACACAAACAGTCTTCAAATCTTGAAGGTTCCTTGGGCCTCTTCTATGAACTCTGATCTTTAGTTCTTTCCATAGATTTTCAATTGGATTCAAGTCAGGTGATTGACTGGGCCAGTCTAGCAGCTTTATTTTCTTTCTCTGAAACCAATTGAGAGTTTTCTTGGCTGTGTGTTTGGGATCATTGTCTTGCTAAAATGTCCACCCTCGTTTCATCTTCAGCATCCTGGTAGATGGCAGCAGATTTTTATCAAGAAGGTCTCGGTAGATTTTTCCATTCATCCTTCCTTCAATTATATGAAGTATGCCAGTACCATATGCTGAAAAACAGCCCCACAAATGATGTTCCCACCTCCAAACTTCACTGTTGGTATCGTGTTTTTTAGGGTGATGTGTATTATGGCATCCAAAAAGTTCAATTTTGGTCTCATCTGAACAGACTATATTCTCACAGTATTTCACAGGCTTGTCCAAATGTTGTGCAGCAAACTTCAACATGCTTTTTCTTTAGCAATGGAGTCTTGTGTGGTGAGCGTACATACAGGCCATGGCGGTTGAGTGCATTATTTATTGTTTTCTTTTAAACAATTGTACCTGCTAATTCCAGGTCTTTCTCAAGTTCTCCACAAGTGGTCCTTGGCTCTTGGAGAATTCTTCTGATAATTCTTTTCACTCCTCCTGTCAGAAATCTTGTGATGAGCACCTGGTCATGGCTGGTTTATGGTGAAATGATGTTCTTTCCACTTCCGGATTATGGCCCCAACAGTGTTCACTGGAACATTCAAAAGTTTAGAGATCCTTCTGTAACCAATGCCATCAGTATGTTTTGCAACAATAAGGTTGCGAAGGCGAGAGAGCTCTTTGCTATTACCCATCATGAGATGTTTCTTGTGTGACACCTCGGTAATGAGACAGCTTTTTATAGGTCATCAGTTGGGACTGAACCAGCTGATATTAATTTGCACTGACAAGGGGCAGGATTGCTTTCTAATTACTGATAGATTTCAGCTGGCGTCTTGGCTTTCCCTGCCTTTTGCACCTCTCTTTCTTCATGTGTTCAATACTTTTTCCCTCTGTCATTTCACATTATTACACATAATTTATGGACATCTATGGTTTGATTTCTTTGCATGTGTGGATTGCAAAGGTTGTTGCTGACATTTGGTGAAAATTTAATTACAATAGCCCCATTAGAAATATATTTACTGAGAAAAATTTTGATGTGTTCATTACTTATTTAACCACTGTATATACAAATACTCTCTTAGAGAAGATCTCTCACTCTGTCTCCCTTTACTACTCTGTGGAGTAATCTTTGTGACATTATCTTTGCAGTTATATTTGCTGTGGTTTTAGCATACCCAGTTGACGATGATGAGGGTAATCATGCTTGTAAAAAAAATACAAGTATAATATAATCCAAGCCCCTGTCAACTACTCACCTCAAACTGAAATTGGACATGCAGGTTTTATTCAGTTCCTTGGTGGTGCATAGAATTGTTCTGTGGTCCATCACTTTTCAGTGCTTCCCATTTTATGTTTCCTCTCTGCAGGTACAGAGCTCTCACCTTTATCCTCACCTTCCTGCTCTATACCAGTTTCCATCTCTCCAGAAAACCAATTAGCATTGTTAAGGTAATGTATGGTCACTGTTCTAATATAACCTATAGATCTCCTCTTTGAACAATGCAGGTTATATGACACATGGAGTGCAGAAGGTTTTTTGGTGAAATAAAATGTTGTGGAAAATATATCAGGTAAAAAGTTTGAAACATGAGACCACAACCAAAAACATGTAAGCATTAAGTGCAATTCAGTGGTTCAAGGCATTTTTGTAATATGATTAATTGATATAGCACAACAATTAATCAATCAAACCAACTCAATTTGAAGGTCAAGCTTCACTCAGTAAAATTTTAATACAGTAACAATTTTTTCTGATTTAAAAAAAAAAAAATATGCAAGCTCTAGTCATGTCATGGACTTTCACTTCAGACTATTTTTTTTCCTAAAATCTACCATATTTGGTGAAAGGACAGTTTTATTTTCTCTTGCCTTATGTTTGTTTGTTTACTCTATACTCACTGAGCATTTTATTAGGAACACCATACTAATAATGGTAGGGCCTTCCTTTGTTCTCAAAAGAGCCTCAGTTCTTTGTGGCATTGACTTGATTGCATCACATAATTTCTAGGGATGTGTCAGCTTCATGTCCCCAAATACCCTTTCAGATGTTTGATATTAATGTTAACTAAAGCTCCGGACTTGGACAGTAGTGTTCAAAATAATAGCAGTCCAATGTGACTAACCAGATTAATCACTGTTATTAGTATATTTTTTATTGCTACATGGCAAACGAGTTACCAGTATGTGCAGTAGATTCTCAGAAAACCAACAAGACCCAGCATTCATGATATGCACGCTCTTAAGGCTGTACAATTGGGCAATTAGTTGAAAGGGGTGTGTTCAAAAAAATAGCAGTGTGGCATTCAATTAGTGAGGTCTTCAATTTTGAGAAAAAATAGGTGTGAATCAGGTGGCCCCTATTTAAGGATGAAGCCAGCACTTGTCGAACATGCATTTCTCTTTGAAAGCCTGAGGAAAATGGGACGTTCAAGACATTGTTCAGAAGAACAGCGTACTTTGATTAAAAGTATGGTGGTGCAAGCATCATGATATGGGCATGTTTCTCCTACTACGGTGTTGGGCCTATTTATCACATACCAGGGATCATGGATCAGTTTGCATATGTCAAAATACTTGAAGAGGTCATGTTTCCTTATGCTGAAGAGGACATGCCCTTGAAATGGGTGTTTCAACAAGACAATGACCCCAAACACACTAGTAAACGAGCAAAATCTTGGTTCCACACCAACAAAATTAATGTTATGGAGTGGCCAGTCCAATCCCCGGACCTTAATCCAATCGAGAACTTGTGGGGTGACATCAACAAAGCTGTTTCTGAAGCAAAACCAAGAAATGTAAATGAATTGTGGAACGTTGTTAAAGAATCTTGGAGTGGAATAACAGCTAAAAGCTGCCACAAGTTGGTTGACTCCATGCCACACAGATGTGAAGCAGTTATAAAAAACTGTGGGCATACAACTAAATATTAGTTTAGTGATTCACAGGATTGCTAAATCCTAGAAACAAAAAAGTTTGTACAAAATTGTTTTGAGTTTGTAAAGTCAACGGCAGACACTGCTGTTTTTTTGAACACACCCCTTTCAACTAATTGCCCAATTGCACAGCCTTAAGAGCGCGCATATCATGAATGCTGGGTCTTGTTGGTTTTCTGAGAATCTACTGCACCTACTGGTAACTCATTTGCCATGTAGCAATAAAAAATATACTAATAACAGTGATTAATCTGGTTAGTCACATTGGACTGCTATTATTTTGAACACTACTGTATATGCATGATCTTATGCTGCTGCTGCCATGTGATTGGCTGATACGATAATTGGAAGATTAAGCAAGTGTGCAGGTGTTTCTAATAAAGTGCTCTCTGATTGTATGTTAGAACAGATGTAAAGCAAAAGCCAGTTGGCCTTTCTATTCATTGTTCTGGTCATTTGGAGTAAAATATATGTACTGAATAACGTCATTTGACATTCACTATTCTTTTTATTTAGCGGAAAGCAGTCAAACTTGTGTGGATACAGTACACAAAGTTACACTGAATATTTACATCTAGGTCACATATTTTCTTGCTCACAATCCATGTTTCTTACAAATGGTGTTTTTTGTTAACTGAATGGTGCACTCATTTTGTATTGACAGAGTGAGCTCCATAAGAACTGCTCATCTGTCAGTGAACTACCCACCAGTGCCTCCAGCAGCAGCAGCGGCAGCCAGCAGCCCTCCCTGCCAATTCTCCACACAGACATGGATTGTAGCTGGAAGCCTTTTGGTTTGTAGGGTATCTGGTGCATTTCTTAGAGTGAGGTTTGGGTATACTGGATGTACTGATATCATCTTAGTATTGTCGCGGCAACATGATGCTGTTTTACTGCTATTTGAATACTGTCCCATTAGCACACACTATTTTGCTGAAAATGTAAAAATATGACATTGATAGCAGTTACGCACTATATTACAGAAAAACAAAACTTTTGCAGAAAAACCTGGCAGCGTAAAGTCCAATGACCAGCTGAAGATGAGCTAAACCTGATTCAGTCTCCTAAACTACAGTGAATTTAGAGAGTATTCAGACCTTCACTTTTTTCACATTTTGTTATGTTGCTGCCTTGTGCTAAAATCGTCAAAATTTGTTTTTCCCTCATCAGTCTACATTCAATACACTGTATTGACAAAGCAAAAATAGGATATTATAATTTTTTTCAAATTTATTAAAATGGAAACACTGCAGTGTCTTAACTGACAGAAGTATTCAGCCCCTCTGCTATGACATTTGATATTTAGCTCAGGTGCCTCCCGTTTCTCTTCATCATCTCTGAGATTTTTCTAAACCATAATTGACGTTAAGGAGGTCCTGTGTGGAGAAAGCAGCAACTTCCAGAAGCAATCTTTATCAGGATTGGCTTTATGGCAGTGTCCAGAGTTTGAAAAAAAAAATCCCAAAACGGACTCTCAGACTGTGAGAAAAAAATTCTCTGGTCTGATGAAACCAAGAATGAAATGTTCGGCCTCAATTCTAAGCATCACCACTAGAAGAAACCAGGCACAACTCATCACTTACTCAATACCATCTCAAAGGTGAAAAATGGTGGTGGCAGCATCAAGCTGTGGAGTTATTTTCAGTGTCAGGGTTGAAGGGAAAATGAATGGAGCAAAGCACAGAGATATCTTTAATGAAAACCTGGACATTAGTGCTCATGACTTCAGCCTGGGCTGAAGATTCACCTTTCAACAGGATAATGAGCACAGCCAAGGCATTGCAGGAGGACAACTCCTGTGAATATACCTGATTGGCCCAACCAGAACCCAATTGAACCCAATCAAACATCTGTGGAGACACCTAAAAATGTCTGTCCACTGAGGGTTCTCATCCACCTTGAGGAGCTTGAAATGATCTGCATTAAAGAATGGCAGACAATCCCCAAATTCTGGGTGTGGTGAGCTTGTCACATCATACCCAAGAAGACCTTGACGCTGTAACTGCTGCCAAAGGTGCTTTAACTAAATACTGAGAAAAAGGTCTGAATACTTGTGTCTTTGTCATATTATAGGTTTTCTCTTTTTACTTACAAAAATTTTTAAGATTCTCTTCACTTTGTCATAATGAGCTATTGAGTGTATTTTGATGAATAAAAAATGAATTTAAATGATTTTACTATAAGGTTGCAACACAAGATGACAAGAAAAAATGAAGGGGTCTGAATACCCTATGAATGCACTGTATCTATTTTTTCTTGATATTCTCAGATAAAAGTAACTACAAACAGTTGCTTGGAGCCATGGACTACTCCTTCCTCTGTGCCTACGCTGTTGGAATGTACCTCAGGTGAGATGAATAGAAGAGTGGGACAGTTTTATTTATAGCAGAGGTGAATTAAGTCAGCCTGAGTATATCAATAAAAGGTACTGAAGTCTATAAATGTAACCAAAAAAATAAACTACAAAAAAAGAAATATTTCATTATGTCATTAGAGATGGTGAAAATCAGGAAAACCTCTCCACAGATACACAGGGCAAGACATTCCCCCTCTTATATAGCTAAATGGCAAAAAAGGCTTTTTGATATCAAAACCCTATAATAGTATTGGACCTAAAACCCACTTTCAACATTCACTTTGTTTTCCCCAAGGGAAAATGTGTAGGGGAAAACATAAAACATATAAAGTCTAGAGCAAATAAATGACAGTCCATTAAACATGCAAAAACATTATTAAATACATGAATTATGTACATCAATTGACAATATAAAACTTGGCATGAGTTTAGCCATCACTATTCAGTCCAACTACCTAATAGTGAAAAACATCACTCCTTTAATGGTTAAATGGGAAACACATCATGAACTAAATTTTCATTCATATTTAATAGTCTAGTGGCCTGGGAGATAAATTTGGCTTTTGGGAGCCTAAATTTCCGCCTTGACAGGATAAGCTTAAACGCTCCATACAAATGATGAAGAGGACTTAGTAAAAAGATTCAAGCCTTGGAAATGGCCCCTTATGGAAAGTGCTGGACAGATCAGGCATTTTAACACCAATGACCTTACTGGCTACCTTGATTATATGTTGCAGCCTGTTCTTGTTACCAGTAGAGAGATTGCTATACCAAGCAATAATAGAGAAGGTGATGACTAATTCTGTCATGGAGCCCTAGAAGAGAGTCATCCGTTTACGTCAGTCATCAGACCAGTTGAGCCTCTGTACAGTCTTTGAAGATGTTGAAAGAAAAGTTAAGAAGGGTAAGAGCAGCACTATCTAGTGGTCGACCAAGTCGGCTTTTCAATGAACAGTGTCAATACTTCAAGAGCAGGGCAGCCAGTAGTTGATGTGTAATGCCAGTTACATGATGATGTTGTTTTTTGTTCGTTTTTTTGCATATCAAAGAACAGAGTTTGAATAATAAAAAAAATAGATATAAATTGCTGAAAATTAAAAACGAATGTGACCGCATTGTATCTGTTTGCTTAAGGAGATCTGCACTCGGTCTAGAGTGCACTCATTGTAAATAAGATAAGCTTTGCTGTTATTTAGGGTGGGAGAAAAATGTCAATGATAAGAAAAGACAAAGGTGACTGAGGTAATTTTGGCAAATATTTATACCCGGGTGAATGAGAGTTATAATTGAGGGCTCTAAACTAACTCATCACCTTCCCAAAACAGTTCTTTTATATATTTTGTATGTTTGTTTATGTTTGGTGACAGACAGTTAAAACCCAAACAGCCAATCTAAGCAGTTAAATACATTCAAAGATAGTAACTTTGTTCATTTACATTGCACAGTCTAGAGTGACTAGAGGTGTTAAACGATCTCTAGACCATCTCTAATGAAACACTGTGACAAGTTAGCATTGTGTATTGAAGTGTACACAGACACGTTGATAGAGGGAGACAGAGACACACCCACACAACTGCAGAAATGTTATGTTAGAAGCCTAGGATCTTCATTCTTCAAAATGTTGCTGGCAGGTTGCTTACATTAAACCTATATTTTGAACTCCTGTTAATGGAAGCCTACTTGTTGATTTGAAGCAATCTCTAACATATTAGCAAATACAACCACCACATTAGGTATCTTAGGACAAAATCAATTGCCCCTCTGATAACATATTGTGAGAGGTTCATCAATCCTGTCTCTCATCCTCTGCCTCTGCTAACAGCATGTGCTGCTGGCTTTGCCCACTCAAGAATAGCTCTACTGGCTACAATTGTTACTCTACTGCTAACAAAACAATGAACAGGCATAATCATGTGAATGAGTATCATTGAGAAAGAAAATATGTTTGTTATGTAATGTGCTTAACAACTGTGGTCCTTAGACTTGTTAACAATGAAAGGCTTTGCAGTTACATTGCTTACCATCCCACAACATTCCCAAAAGACAAATTTGATAAATGTTTTAAGACCATGGGTTTTTGGGAGTAGGGGTTAGGGGCTGGGGATGCCCCTACAATGGTTTTTCAAGCCCCGTAAGCTAGTTTAGCTGGTTGAAGATTTGCTACCATAACAATTCCCAACTAATGTTATTCACATTTCCTCACCAAATGACCAAAATCAGTCTAATTATACAGACAATAAAAACTGTATTTGCTGATTAAATATAGTGAGCTTTGAAAGCTTTGAAAGCAAAGAATTTTTCTTTTAGGTACCATTGTCACATTTCTTACTTCTCACACCACCTACTGACCTCTGCCTGTACAAAGTTCCAAGTTCAAAGTATATTTATTGTAGAATGGTGAAATTGACCATAGGGAGGCAAATAATATTATACTACAGAAGCCCCTCTTACCAAGTTGCCTACAGATGTGTCTTCAGACATTATTGTTATTTGCTTTTGTGAGTGCAGGCATCATCTGATGCGTATTATCTCAAAATGCCAGATAATGGCCCGATTAATTTGCCAGTTGATTAACCCCCTTATGTTCCTATAAACAACTACAGGGGATCTAGTGAATCCTCCACGGCCCATACCAGCTCTTTCTTGATAAGCTTCTTAAATCCCGTCATAACCAGGAAAGCCAGGACCATAGGTATAAAATCATAAATGCCCTTAGGGGACTTAGGTAATAACTGATGAGTGTAAGCCTCGTGGTTAATATGATGTTATTGCTATGTGCCCATGCAGCGGCATCATCGGGGAACGTCTACCCATACGACTGTACCTGACTGTGGGCATGCTGACAAGTGGCCTGTTCACCTGCCTGTTTGGACTGGGTTATGTCTACAACATCCACAGCCTGGGCTTCTATATATTTGTCCAGGTGAGACCGATCATTAAGCACATATATTCCCATTAACTCATTTGCAGATACTTTCATTGAACTGCTAAACCTGCAATTTGTGGGAAAACCCACTCTACCACCTGAGTTACAGACATCCAAAGTAAATCATGAAACACCACTTTTTGCAAAAAAAAATGTCATGCAGGTACCATCAAGATTGATTACAGACTTGAAAGTAGAGCCTCTAGCCACACACATGACATGCACAGGAAGATTTGCTATAGGGGAAATTGTTTTAAGCTGTCTGCTTGGGCCTCTGTGTCAGCAAGCTCATGTGTCATTGATGGAGATAGTAGGATGAAATATCTTCTCTATCTCAAGGACACTCATGAATGTGTTACCACATAAGGAGCTGAACAAATAACCCATTCTGCCACTACCAACAGAAATAGTTTCAGAGATGCAAGTGCAAACAAAAATCAAACCCACACACTTCTATACATAAATAATCAGAAGTTTATGTATATGTGCACAATCAACCAAGAGAGTTGCTAAATAACAGTGTTTCTAATAACTTCCCATTCATCCTCTTTTAATTTCAGGTCGCCAATGGCTTGGTTCAAACCACTGGCTGGCCCAGTGTGGTGACCTGTATCGGCAACTGGTTTGGAAAAGGACGGTAAAGTTACACTGACTATGTGTGATGAAATAATCTCTCTCAGCTTTTGTGGAAGCTCCTTTTTCTTTCCCATGATTGTAACTCACCTTGAATACCTTCACGGGTGAGGTTTATATATGCATCACAGCTAAAGCAAATGAAGCATCATTATACAGTTCCCAAAGGCTTAATTATGTTTCATCTCCACTTTAGGCCATAAAATCTGTGAAAACAACAATATTAAATAGGGGTTTAATAATTGTGACATGGCTATCTTGACATATATATGTGTATATAAATGTATATATGTATATATATATGTATATATATATATATATATACACACACACACATATATACACTCACATATATGTGTGTGTGAGTGTATATATGTGTGTGTGAGTGTAGATATATGTGTGTGTTTATTTCTGTATGTGTGTATATGTATACAGCAGGTAAAATAAGTATTGAACACATCAACATTTTTCACAGTAAATATATTTCTAATGAGGCTAATTTAATGAAATATTCACCAAATGTCAGCATCAACCCATGCAATCCACTTATGCAAAAAAAAATCAATCAATAGATGTCCATAAATCAAGTTATGTAATAATGTGAAATGACAGAGGGAAAAAGTATTGAACACATGAAGAAAGGGAGGTGCAAAAAGGCAGGGAAAGCTTAAATCTGTCAGTAATTAGAAAGCAATCCTGCCCCTTGTCACTGCAAATTAATATCAGCTGGTTCAGTATTGTTTTGGTTTCTTTGTATGTATGGATTACTTGGGTTGTTACCAACATCGGGTAAAAATTTCATGTCAATAGCACCTTTAGAAATAAATTTACCGAGAAATATGTTGATGTGTTCAATACTTATTTTACCTGCTCTATATGTATATGTATGCACATACGTGTATACATATATATATGTATATATATATGTATACAGATATATGTACATGTATATATGTATGTATATGTATATTTATATATGTGTGTGTGTATGTGTGTGTGTGTGTTTATATATTCACTGAAACATAAGGAACTCATTTTGATATGTCAGTTCTAGTGAATTTAACACATTTTGGCAGATAGGGAGAATCTTCAGCATTTCAATAAGTGTAGGTGTGATGCATTTTTCTTTTGCTTACCAATTTAAAGTAATAAATCAGCTGGATTATAACACAAAAGCACATTAGCTTTTAAGAGGAATGAAATTATTCAATTTAGCACCCAGGAAGATGTCAAGACTTAACCAGCAAAGAGGAGACCGATACAGTACTCAGTTTTTCAGAGTGACTAACACCCTGATGTGTCTGTGTTACTGCTTCCTTGTTCTCCTATCAGGCGTGGACTCATCATGGGGCTTTGGAACTCCCACACTTCAGTGGGCAACATTCTGGGCTCTCTGATTGCTGGCTACTGGGTCTCCTCCAACTGGGGCCTGTCCTTCATCGTACCAGGGCTCATCATTGCAGCCATGGGCGTCGTCTGCTTCCTCTTCCTCATTGAGCGTGAGTGCAGATTCTTTTCATCAGCTGCAGGGCTATAATGTGATTATATTTTGCTAATTTCCTTGTTTTTCCTCATGGTGTATGGAGGATTTAACTTGAATGTTTGCTGAACTTTCTCAAAGTGCATATTAATTGGCTTAGCCTTTTTTCATCCCCATAAAGCAAGTCTCTATTTAAATTGCTAATTCCTCACTAATTGTTTGTACAAACGTCTTTGACTTTCTGAAAGAAAAACTCAATCATAATGTTAAGGAAGAACTATAATTAGGTGTGAGAGAATCAACTAAGACTAATATTCAGTTTGCTGGGTCACTGAAGAAATTTTCTCCCTCTTCAGATCCAAATGACCTAAAAAACATATATGCTCAAAATTCTTCCCCAGGCAAGACTGTGAGTACAAAGAGATTTTTTTGTTTGTCTTTTTTGTAAATAGAAACACATACTCCCTCTGTCTGTATAGATTAACAATTTCTGTGTGTGCTTGTATTTGATGTGTTAATATGTATTCTTTATTGGCATTCATTAGTATCGTAGAGTGGACTTTAGCTTACCTTGAGCAATTGTGACAAAAGTCACAACAGCTACTGTCCCCACCTGCGTGACCCTCTCAGGCTGCAGCTGAGTGTCAGACACACACAGACACACACACACAAACACAAACAAAAACAGAAGCACACGTAGATGCACAGACATGCACATATACATTTGTCTTATATTAGTTGTGAGGACACACATTGACATAATGAATTCCCTAGGCCTTTACCCTACCCTTAACCATCACAAATGAATACCTAACCCTAAACCTAATTCTAACCTGAACCATAAAACAAATTCTTAACCTTCAGAAAGCCCTTTGAATTTGTGAGGAATGGTCAAAATGTCCTCATAACAATGGTTTCAAACCAAAACTGTCCGCACAACCATAGAAATCATGTGTACACACATGCAAGGGCACTTGAACATGAAAAATTACAGTTGATCTTGATCCCTGAATTTCATTAATTACAAGGGCTTTGTGCAATAAAATAACCCTTAATAAAATGAAACTATATATTTGTGAGCCACTTCCGAAGATTTTCATACTCAGGATGAACCAGGGGGCTCAGATAGGATGCGACAGAGAGGGTAGGGAAGTCAAAATACTGAGAGACAGACACACATTGTTGGTTTTCGTATTTTCATTTGTTGGCAACAATTAAATATAGTGTAAAGTCAGCCTCAATGTTTTGATTCAATGAAAGAGCTGTGAATTGTAATGTGATTTACTGTATCTTCAAACAGGTTTCAACCAAGAGTTGGAATGGAGTAAATGGACATACTGAACTGTATCTGCAATACAAGGACAACAATACCCAGGTGTGTGCCACTGTGTTAATAAGTTAGTGCATTATGTATAGAACATATAATGCTACTGTCTATGTATATCTACATTTTCCAGCCATAGATGTCTTTAAAGCCCCTGAAAACATCTGAGTCTTTTTCTATATAGCATTAAATGTTCATCACAACATAGGCACCGTTAAATTGAAAAAAAAAAAAAAGTATTTTAGATATTATTTTTTGAAATGGGTGAGTTTTACTCTCAAAAACCAAACAACCAACTAACTGTCTTCATATTCTGATTGTAATGTTGTTAAACATGAGAAATTACCTTTTTACAACTGTGCCATTCCCTCTTTAGACCATTGAGAAGAGCGCATAGGAAAAAAGAAATACAGAAATCCATCATGAGAAATGACTTAAACAACTTGAACGTCAGCAAAAAATATAATGTTCATGTAGGATCCCCCTTATATAAGTGATGTGATATAAAAAAAAATAATAAGCTTTTTTAGAAATGATGTTTTCAGGAGTTTTCACAGAAAAATCCACCCAAAACACCTGTATCTAGTAAGTTACACTTAAACATGTCATTGTAATTCATTCAGGCATACTACTATTACAGGGATAGTGTTCAAAACAGGTCAAGGTCAGTTCCCTCACTTTCATTTTTCTGAGATGCTGGGCTACCACAAAAATTTTTTTATACTGATTCCAAATGGTTCCCCCCTGTGTACCTGTGAATTGACCCTTTATGGACACTGGTCATACATACCATGACATGCTCACCATAATCACATCTATAACATTACAGAAACACCACCTGTGTACCCTTGCAGACTTGATGAATCGTGGATTTGTTTTATTTGGTCAGACCTAGAAAGTCAGGACATTTGGATTCAGCCTTAGGGTTTCTTTTATCCTTCTTTGGAATGATAATTGAGTAAGGTTTACTACATGCAGTTGTTCTTAAGACTTGCAATGACAGTTTGATGTTTGACATTAAATGTAATGGTTTATATAGGAACCCTGCCCATCTGTCACACCAAATGGGTTAAAACGATCCTAGATTATTGCTGAAATGAACAGTATTTTGGACATGTGTTTTTTGGTGTAAAGATTTTTTTTCCCAGAATAAAATGTTGTAATTGGTTATTTAATTAAAGTAATTTTTACATTACTTTTTTTTTACCGTTACTTTGATTCATTTATTGTCACACATTTTACAAGAAGTCATCCTTCCAATGATCTAGAATTTGCTGCATGAACTCAGCTGATAAAAAAATTTAAAATCACTGACAAAAGTCCAAAAGTACTGTGAATGATTGTCTCTTGACTTCAGTTCAGTGTTCATCCATTAGGTGGACTGGGTGTATGTTACAGAAATCCAGTTACTCATGCAGCCCCTGATCATTGCCTGACTTTTTTTCTCTCATCTCTCCTCCTTCAGAGCTACGACACAGAGCTGTTGTTGCCCAGGGACAGTGTGTGTGTCCCAGTGCAACCAGTTGTTGTGGTGAAGAGCAAATCCGAGCCGTCTGCTATCAGTTTCATGGGAGCCCTACAAATACCAGTCAGTTACACATATACACAGAGACACACACAAATCCATCATCCACACCGCTTCCTTTTTTATTTATAAGAATTGGGATATTATAAGCACGGAGTTGTTTAGGAGGGCACAGCTTAGTGGGTTTCCCTTCCTGATGCCTGAGCAGCATAGTTAAGTCATGAGATTTAAGCTGTAGACGCCACAGACTGCCTTTACTTTAAAGCTGACATCAATGACATTATGATGAACTGATAGTTCTGTAAAATAGATCGAATGATCTGTTCCACTTAGACTTCCTTAAACAGGTGTTTGGGCTGCTGATCTATTGGATTGTTTTTGCTACAATAATCCCGGTATACAATTTGGATCTTATATTCATAGTTTTGGCCATTGGTTCTATGACTTATGATTATACTCTGTACCATGTAGGTTAATGACTGAGATCATGCAACATGGTACCTAAAAAAGAAATCAGAAGGGTCAAAAACATGGGCAATCAGATGATAAGATTTGTAAACAAACCTCCAGGTTAGCCACATTTGTTTTAAAGAGAAAATGAAGGCAAATAAAGGTAAAATGATTACACAGGCAATATGTTGTAAACATCCATCATCTGGTTTAATTTCTGCTTCAACTTTGACCAAACTTACTTGCCATAGTTTTCATGTGTAATATGGAATAGCTACTTCTAGTAAAACTGTTCCATTTCCATCCTCTCTGAATGTCTTATCTTTACTGCTTGTGTTTCTTGGCTGGGTGGATGTTGTGTAGCAATATCACTGTGATCTCAGAGTCCAGCAATTAACAAAGTAGGTAGTGTGTTATCATAGCAAATAAGAATTATGTCCAAAACTACAAAAATAAGATCCAAGTTGTAATGATACCCATCTCAATCTACCTCTAGACACCCAAAACATCCATCATCTGGTTTAATTTCTGCTTCAACTTTGACCAAACTTACTTGCCATAGTTTTCATGTGTAATATGGAATAGCTACTTCTAGCAAAACTTTTTATTTCCATCCTCTCTGAATGTCTTATCTTTACTGCTTGTGTTTCTTGGCTGGGTGGATGTTGTGTAGCAATATCACTGTGATCTCAGAGTCCAGCAATTAACATAGTAGGTAGTGTATTATCATTGCAAATACGAATTATGTCCAGAACTACAAAAATAAGATCCAAAAAACCCCAAAACAAAACAACAACAACAACTGTGTTTTATCATCAGGGTAGTTGATCATTTGGTTGCAAAAGAGCTACTATACGAATAACTTTGTGTTATGTGAATGGTGTGTGTCTTGCCAGGGAGTGATCGAATTCTCTCTGTGCCTGCTGTTTGCCAAGCTGGTCAGTTACACTTTCCTTTTCTGGCTGCCACTCTACATCACTAAAGCAGGTGAGGACCGAGTTTAAACAAAATTAAAAATTTCATTACGGCTCTAGGCACCACAGATTTTGGCATCCTGATTATTATTCTTCTCCCCTAAAGGTGTCTGGATCTCATAAAGCACAGCACCTACAGACATGACACTGCAGATAGATCATTTGGGAAAATAAACCCTCCCTCTCTTATTGCATAATATTCTGCCCATTTTAATTTTGTCTGACACAAGTTTTCTCTGCTTTCAAATTAGATTTAACTTTCAGCAAATTTCACACATGAAAAGTCCAGCCCTACTGGCACAAAAGTCACTACGAAGTCAATTGCAAAGTCCATCACTCTACATTTTTCAAAATTTGCATAACTGATTAACTTTTAAAATATTTGTTCAAATGCATCTCTCTGAAAACTGAGATGGAGATAATTTAGAAATGAATTGTTTAAACTTCAGCTGGATTAATTGTCATAGAGTTCGGTTGTATTTTACTTTACGTTTGTCAAAATATGTCCAGTTCACCAGAAGAATTGATACTGTAGGGATTAAAGTCCTAACTGTGGACCATACGGTCCTTGGTTCAAATCCAGAGGTGACTTGTTTTCTCTCTTCCACTTTCTCCCTAGTCAACATCCTGTGCTGGGTGCTAAAGGTACAAGAGGCTGCCAAAATAATTCACCGTTTTCCAAACTCACTGGTGGGAGTACATAAGTGCTGTTGATCAGTACTTGTGTACTGATCCCAATAATGTATAATGTTTAAGATATACAGGTCATTGGGTTATTTACTCTCATTGACTTCAATGCATTACGGCTGTTAATGTTTGGTGTCCATTTCTGTCATGGAAAGCTGTGTTGTCCTCTTGTCTCTTGTGCATTGTGCTTGTATCCAGCTTATTGCCATCAGATAAATTTGCCTTTGTTGTTTTTCATTTTTATCTTTTTCTCCACAGAAATCTCAGTTATGATTTAATGAGTCCTAAATTTACAACACTATATGACGGTATACTTTTATGTCCTGTATCTCCTTGTGCCAATACTTAACTGACACCATGGGATGATTAAAAATTACCCATACAGCTATACCATTGCATTAAATGCATATCTTCCAGATGTCATATCAAATGTGAGGTACCTACTTTCCCACAACTCACAGTGACTTATTGTGTCAGAAATGTTTAGATGTAAATTAATTGATTAATTAATTAATCAAAATGAAAAATTCTGTGGCCTTACACAATCAGCCGTTCAGGTTCCGATTCAAGCTGGGAAAACTTATTTATAAGCCTGACTTTGTGCAGAGGGGTACTGTCATGTTAAAATAGAAAAGACTCAAACACAAACTGTTGTTCTAACACAGGCTGCATTAGTAATAGACTTTAAAACTTATTTTGCTTGCCACTGAAGCCTTAGTTAATGACCATTAGGGGATGCGTCATGTCAATGAGTTTCCTCACAAAGATAGAAGTACAAGTCTTTTTGTCTGTCAGTTTCTTCAAATGCTAGTTTTGGGAATAAATTTGAAACTAAAGACCAGTCAGTTTGATGTAGAAGCCATGTCCCCAGTTGGGAAAAGGCTAAATTTTTTGGTCACTGGTTAGGGTAAGGGTAAGGATTAGGCCATTAGCTGTGAAAGTTGACAGGTCCACAAAAATATAGTAAAACAGGGGTGTTTATGTGTATATGTGTTTCAGCTCACCTGGATGCCAAGAGGGCTGGTGATCTCTCCACTCTGTTTGATGTGGGAGGAATTGTGGGTAGGTGTTTTTTGTCACATTTTCCTCTTACTTTCCTCTAATATTGAGGGAAAGAGAGAGAAATCTGAGAGAAATACGTGTGTATGTGTCTGTGTGTGTGAATTATTGTCAATATTTACATACCATTGTGAATTGTGGTAAGTGTGACAGATGATGTTGTTTTCTTGGTTCATTGCCTCTCTGGTTTGTGTGTGCATACGGGTTGGGGGTTATGTATGCACAGGGGGAATCTTGGCAGGAGTGATCTCTGATAAACTGGGGAAGAGAGCCACCACCTGTGCAGTCATGTTGCTGCTGGCTGCTCCAACAGTAAGTTCCCAAAACACTGTTACAGTCATCTAGAAAATACATAGCACTGTATTTTGGAGTTACCTGAACACAGTATATACCATAAAGTCAGAATCAAAACTTCAAGCCCGGTGACTTGAAAAATGTTACATTAGAAAGTTCAGATCTAAATTCTTACTTCTGGAAGGTTGTTTAAATTTAGGTTGAAAGTGACATGATGGATATCAGCTGCACCCCAAAATTGACAAAAAAGTAGCTCAGCTTTCAGCAGGATTTGGCAGAGTGTTTGGGGCTGACCGTTAAGTTACCAATCACTGCTTTAAAAATCACCAAACCTTTGTCTGCCCCCTGCTATGATGCACTTGAAACAGAAAGACTGTACTGTGTGTTTGATGACAAAGTATTAGACAGAATACACAGCATCCTCTGTACTGTGTAAAAGATTTAGGCGCTAAAAGTAAAGTAAAGATGCTTTCAAATATATTCCATGACTATTGTTAAAATTTATCTTCATAAAAAGTGAAGTAAAGAGATAAAAACTAAATCAGATCATTATTTGGTTTGCCTATACACCAGCATTACTCCTACTAATCTTCCTTGCATGGTACTTGGCAGGGAGGTTGTTCGAAGCACCTGGGGGAACCTGCCACAGTTTTTCTGTGGATTCAGGTTGTCTCAGTTTCTTCTATCTTTTCAAGTATTTCCAGACTGACTCCATGTTGCCACAGGGCTCTGTGGGGGCCAGACCATTTGTTGCAGTACTCCCTGTTCTTCTTGAAGAAAGATAGTTCTTAATGGCACTGCCTGTATGTTTGGGCTCATTGTCCTAATGCGGAGTGAATTTGGGATCAATCAGAAGCCTTCTTAATGATACTGTGTGATAGTTAACAATCTAAACAGCTAAAGTGCTTAAAGCTTTTTCCGCAGTAATGTACATTATATGGCACATTGTTGACAAATTAAAACGAAGTATCCTCCTTTCATTTGAGGTGAGTTTAACAGGAGGGTGCAGCTAATGTGTTAAGACAAGTGAATTATGAATGGTGACTTAAAACGTAGGTGCTTTGACCATCACTCTTTGTCTTTTGTCTTGCAGCTGTATGCCTTCTCCATGATCAGTGAGTTCGGTCTGGGACCAACCATTGGTAAGAGCCAGATCTCACTCCTTGACTTAGTCAGAGTTAATGCCAAATGATTAGTTGATGGACAGAATTCTTCAGTGTTGCAGTTTCAAGAGGCATGAATCCTGCATGTTAGAATCTACCTATTATCTGGGTCCAGCTACTCAAATGTGCAGATAAATCAGTTAAATCAGTTATATCATTCCATACCAAATAGTTTTGAGTGTTTGGGTGATCACAATTATGGGTGATAACAATTCAGAGTAATCACTTTGCTCCCTGAGGACTGTGTAACAGCAATTAGTTGTTATTTTTGACATTTTATAAACTAAATGGTTAATCATAAATAATAGAAAATAGTAAAGTAGTCAAACATATAAAGTTAATTTAGTAGCAGGCCTGGTCAGTGCCTAACCATTATAGTTTGACATTTTTCTTTTATTAAGTGTAGGTATAAATCTTCTGAACATGTGTGGTACATAGTGTCTACTTTGTGGATTTTTTTTTTTTGTTCAGAGAAGAATTATAGTCAGACATGATTTACCTAGCATTTGCTCTGGTGTAATTTTTTATTTATATATTTTGATAATTGTTTTTTTCTCAAAGATTCTTTGTATATTCTGCCAAAATTTAAATGATTTGGATTTAAGTTAGTTTTAATTGTGATAAATCTTTTGTAGCAACTAACATGTGAATGTAGCCCCCAGTCATAAAAGGGGATGAAATTATTGGAAATTGGTTGAAATGGAAAACAAAAAGGAACCCAAATTAGAGCATGGAAGATACTCTATATCAGAGAAAACATATAATAAGGATTCTAGTGCCATATTGGCAAGTGCAGAGAAAAAAGATGCACGGAAACAGACTGCAAACAATCAATTCCTGGCTTTTGTCATTTCCTGACATACATGTTGCTTCAGGTAATGCTTTCTTCTTTTTGACCAAAGATATACTGTAATATGAAGTCATTTCAAAACATTTCTCAGAAGGTGCACACATATTTCTGTATCTGTGTTGCATTTCTCACTATTTTCTTGACTAACAATTATTTAATAAAGTACCAAAAAAAGTCAAATTTTGTCCACAAAGCTGTTGAGGAGATATGTTATATAAACCGATGTGATGCAGTTCTGACACATTTGAGACCTGCTATTGGCTGATATGGTGCTTGTGGGAGAGCATTGTGGGTAGTTATAGTCCTTATTTTTCAATTGCAAGAAGTCACTGCACAGGGAGCTCTGAAGAATCACACAAGTTAGTCTGAACTTCTGTATACCAAGGTCTTAACTCCTACTTTTCGTAAGACTATCTTTTACTTATTTTTATTATGACCATTGTATGTTTGTATGAGTGTGCATGCACTCTTAATAGTACTTGATTGTATTGATATATCTTTCTTTTTGTAAATTCTCCAGAAAACTATTTTGGAGTCCTATTACGTAAATGAAGACAGAAATACCAACACTTTAACAAACTATCCCTCTTGGTGTCCTGCTGTTAAAGTATGATGCTCTAATAAATTATTCTTATGACCTGGCTAAATTTAAAAAAGAAGCTCATCAGAATTGATTATTTGATTAAGTTTTAGTGATAATCAGTGGCTCATTGAGCGCACACTGACTTGACTGATGACTTACTTATTCACTAAGAGCTCATCATGGTCACAACTGCCGCTCATTTTCCTCACAGTATACTAAAGGAAATTTGTAAATGCCATTATGTGATACTGTATAATGTAACAGAGGATGAGAAGCAGCTGCAGAGCAACAAAAGCAGCTCCAAACTAGTATATTTCTCATAACTCACAAAGGATCAAAGGAAACACTACCCACAAGGTAGTTAACTCAAAAATGAAGTTTTATCAAAAATGCGCTATCAGTATACATAGATTTTCAGCTTTGAGAGACAAAAGAATGTAGTGGATTTGGATGGCTTTAGAAATTCTGTGACTGAAAACCAAATACTGGTCTATGTTTCTCAGGCATGCTGCTAGTGTGTGGAGGTCTAGTCAATGGACCGTATGCACTCATCACAACTGCGGTGTCTGCTGATTTGGTAAGCATGTTCGACTCTACTCTAATTCCAATTTAACAGAGCTTGAGCAGAACAGTCCCACTCTCTCATCCCTTTCTCTCTCTCGTTCACAATCTCTCTTTTACCTTTGATCCTAGGGTACCCATAAGAGCCTGAAAGGCAACGCCAGAGCACTGTCTACTGTTACTGCCATCATAGATGGCACGGGATCTGTAGGTCAGCATTTAAAATTCTGTATTGAAATGAATCACAAAAATGTGTTTGTGTTGTAGGAAGAAATTGTGCATTTGTTTGGATCATCAGGACAGTGTATGCGAGGCTGAGTCAAAATAAACCACATTTAATTTTTTAATGATTTAATGTTTTGTTATAGTGTTTTTATTCTATGGACAACAATGGAGCTCTATGGCTCAGAGGAATAAGATATATGAGGCTTTGGATTTACATAGAATATCTTTTAGTGGAATACATTCATTGTTTTTATGGTCTTTTCACAAGATATGTTGCCAAAATAGTATGAAATATCACCAACCTTTTCTTTGAATGATCCTCTTAGTGCTGTTCACATTGGCAATGTCATGCTGGAAATCATTTTCCTCTAGTTTAGTATTTTTGAGGAATTTTTAGATCGCTTAGGATTCGACCTGTCCGAGATCCCCTTAGGTTTTTCATAAAAATGCTATTATAATCCACATCATAAATAACACTGGTAATATTTATGATGTCAGGTGCAGCACTGGGCCCTCTGTTGGCTGGTCTGTTGTCTGCAGGTGGCTGGGATCAGGTCTTCTACATGCTTATGACTGCTGACTTCCTTGCTCTGTTGGTGAGTGCTTTGAAACCCATAAACAGACATATGATTACCAATAACAGAGTGAGCTGTTAATGATTTTCACTGAGTTTAAAACAATGCTTTTTATTAACACCGGTTGAAATTACTGTGTCACTATACCTCATATTGGCAAGCCCACAGAGAATCATCTCCACCTCTGTAGTTCCCTTCAGATATACAGAGTTTTTTAACCTGTTTTTAGCACATTTTCTTGATTTTAGAACTTGCAGCTTTAGTGTTTTTACCATTCTCACCCCTCTGCTAGCATTATTTCCAGCAGCAGCAGGCAACTGTTTTTTTTTTAAAACTCATGAAAAACTCACTCTCCACTAAGATTATATTTTAAGTAGCTGAGAAACTTAAAGCTAGGGTAAAAAATATATACAAACTACTGTAAGAATTGACTATGCAAATGTATAAACAGCTTTTGCTACAACTTGTGACCAAGGAGCTTGCCACGACCAAATCCCGTCCAGTCTCCACTTTAGAGTAAGTCCTGCTCTTTTCCTATTCATTTTTCTACTCAATGTCCTGTTTTCCATTGTTTGTTGCTTGTCTTGAGTTTTTTTTCTTTCTTTTACAGCCTATTTCTCACCAATTAACATTGCAGATCAGTTTGATTTTAAAGATAAATGTTGAGCTGGGTTGTCGAAATTAACTCCACATAAACATTCAATTATAACTATACAATATACATTTAGTAAATTATACTAAATTTAACAACAATGTTTTAACTAAATGAGCTAACAAAAAACCACAGTTGTAAGTTAATGAGCATGAGTTTTGAGCTGGATTAGTGAACTGCAATATTAATTAACTTATCTCCTTTTTTAGCTAACAGCTCTAACCACAGGCATGAAGGGTATGCTATGTATGGCCTCTTTTTCTGCCAAATGACCCATGAAACACAATTCTTCAACATTAATCTCTATTCTCAACATAACAACCAGGAATATAATGGGATACTGGTAGTAAATAATCAGTAGCAAACATTTGCAGATTAATTTGAAGTGTGCATTCGGATATAAAGGTCCTTACTGAGTAACGATGCCTGGATTTCATAAAATTTGAAGACCCACAGGGTCACATCTTTCCCAGCAAGAAGACAGGTTGTAAATATAGTAAAAAACCTATGTTCACAATAACACCCCTCACTAAAATAGTTCTTTGACACCTAATTTTTTAAAGGACAGCTCCCTCATGGGAAGAGAATTCAGTCATAGAGCTAATGGTTCTTGAGTGTTAAAGTTATCAACACCATCCTTATCAATACTGTGATGATGTCTGTCTCTGTTTCACAGGTTGAAGGAGCATTGAGCACTTTGACTGCACTGGCCACACAAACACAAACATGCGCGCACACACACGAACACACACACACACACACACATATGCACACACAATGCATTGAAATCCCTTGACTGTGACTCTTGGCAGTAACTGGATTATCCTGGGTCTGAGACATTAACCATAAACATGCTCACATAGGCACATTTTAATAAATCAACATGCTTGTATGTTTGCGTGAACACACTGCTGTGCCAGTAACAGTGGTTTGCTGTAAACAAAAGTTCTCTTGCGTCCCTGAGGAAGAGCTGAAGCTGAAATACTGCCTGATGAACCAAACAGAACAGCAGCAGATTTTGATCGGGGGATCATCTGCACATACTGTACATGCATACAGAAGTGTACACTTACCAAACTTCCTTGTATTTTTCTCACCTTTTCCTTTTTTGACCTGTTTCCTGTGGTAGC
>CM029122.1:25687074-25697074 GCA_016859345.1 Istiophorus platypterus
CTGACTAGAAGCAGCTGGTAAAAGAGGTGAAAAATTTAGAATCACGCTCGGGTAAAGAAACAAATTGTAATTTCTGACTTCACCCAGTTAGCAGAGAAGTGTACTTAGTTTTTTGCGGAAGCAGCTGAGTCGGCATGGCACAGTCAGGAGTAGGGGAGAAGATGGTGCCGAGATGAAGGTCCAGCAACTGATGCTGATGGGACAATGCAGTAACAGAATAGGAAGGAAATCCGAAGTTGCTTCCAGTGACTATATTTTTTAGAGAAAGTCTGCAGGGGAGATTCAGGGATATACGTTGTCTCATAAAAGCCAGATGCCACACGCCTAATTGTTTTCCTAAACAACCGTATGTGTTACTAAGTAACCACACCGAACAAAAACCTGGCAACCCGATGCCCGGGTGATTATAACTAGACCAAACGTCGCTGCAGGTAGTTTCAGGTCAGTATATTCAAAATCACAGCACGGCTGTCCTCTTTAACGTAAGTGTATGGGTATGTGTATTTTGGCAGATGTTATGGTTATAAAATCAGGATTCTAGCAGCAGGGCAGCAGCTTAGAAATGGCTTGGAAGTGACTGCTGGTTAACATGTCGTCTTAATGGGCTGCACCTCAGTCACCATTACATACTTGTCCCGTTGTCTGACAACGGAAACAAAAAAACATGTAAATTAGAAAACCTTTATTTGGAGTTCCGCTGCATTGAATAACCGTATTTGTGAGCACAGAGTATTTAAAACAGTTGTTTACAGCGGTTCCACAACGCTTCCAACCCCGTCCTCGGTTGCACACATTGACTATAGGCGGCCCAGCCACATACTAGGTGTTGACCTGGTCTTGTTTGTTAACTGTTAAAATGGTCAGTATTCTCACTTAAAGAAGTTACGTTGGTATGTCAGCGGACTGTCTCTCATGGTTCACGTCATTAAGTGCTGTTACTGTAGAAGAATATGACTGTGTATGTGTTTGTATGTGTGACGGGGAACGTGCCTGTAGCCGGCAGGAGATCTGGAGTGATTAGGGAGGCGGGGACGAGCGGAGACGGGCGGAGACGGGCGGGGACGCGTGGACGGGCTTTATGAGATCCGGTCGCAGCGAGATCACAGAGCGAGCAGAGAAGGGGGAGGGTCGGAGAAAATAGAAAAGGGAGGACTTGTGTCTTTGTGTTTGACAGACAGGCTGGTGGTTGACATGTTGTCGGGCCGCCGACTTACCTTTCACCCCCCGGGCTGTTAAACGTTGCTGGGAGTAGGACCTGACTGGGGCAACGGAGCTCGGAGCAGGAACACATTGATACCGGGCAGAGGAGGGGGGACCATGGGCTCTGCCTCGTCCTCTTACCGGGTCATTTACCTGGACGTGGACGGCAGGATTCAGAAGGTATGAAAAAAAAGGAAAACTGGTGTCTTAGCCTTCTAATTAGCCTTCTACAGCACGTCGGAAAAATAATATACTTTCCTCATAAAGGCCCAACTGAGTGTCAAAGTTTTGGAATTCTTAAAAGACCAGTATTAGATCAATGTTGCTGCTGGGGGAATGATGTGTTGTTGTTAGACATGATTTGTTATTATTATACTAACTTTTAGGTAATTTATTACAAATTAATTAATGTAATATTGTTCATTGTTGATTTACATAATAGGTCTCTAGAGCCTACAGGAAAATAAATAGTTGGAAACATTTTAGGCGATAAAGTAAACCTGGTGATTTTTTTTTATATAACATTGTGGTACAGACCAAAAAAGAAAGAGATATGAAACTGTAACATGCAAAATTGCAATTCCCTTCTCCAGGTTCTCTTCTTTGGAAGCCTTTCAAATGACTTAATTCATTCTCTCATTTAACTGTCCATTCCTTTTCTTTATCCTGTTCAGGATCACAGAGTTCCACAAGTTCTGTGGAAAGAAAAGCCTAAATTACTTTTAACCTCAACCACGAGAACCAAAATACCATTAGAACATCCAGATTTATTGATCTAAACCATGCCTGCAGTGAAAATAAATTAAAAACATGAATCACTGCCCTAACAGGAAACATCATTACTCATTCATTTTTTGTAAGACAAAACAAAAATTCCCCAACCAATTTGTGCACACTAAAATCCAAGCTAGTAATGTCTACACACACCTCATCCACCAGTATGGAGTCATTATTACTCATAGACAGTCAAGGGCAGTGAAAACTGCTCTATATCTGTCCCATAACGATTTGCATGCTGTGACTTTTCACTTTCCATTTCCAGACTGGAGTACTGAGGCAGAGATTGGGGCCAGAGCTCTGTTTATATTGACAAACCGATGGAGGATGAACAGCAGCTCATAAAAGGCCATATAATGTAGTTTATAGCTCACCAGCAACTTGCATTTATTTTTTGTGTCTTCTTTATGGAGTTCGCATAGAGTGTGTATCTGTCCCCTTCATAAAACACGCTATTTTCTCATGCAGACAATTTCCCAACCTGGAAATTCGCAACATTGTGAGAGGATCAAAATTTGTTTCAAGGGTTATACAGATTAATGTGTTTCAAGCAAGGATAAACTAGATCTGTAATCTGAAGAATTTATGGAATAGAAATGTAATAGAATTAAGAGAGATTAAATTCACTATCAAACATTATATGCAGCGTTCAGTGCTGAAACTACTTCTCAATTTTCATTTAGGACATATTCTTTTAAAAGTTATATCCTGTGTGTATGTGTTTTGAGCTTTTTGTCTCGTAGGATTGGTACAGACAGCGGACAGTCCTAATATGTAATATTAATACAAATGTGTGTTTATGTGCCTGTTGTCCAATTGCCATTGAACTTGTTTTCTTTGTTTTAAATTACAATCTATTGCGTATTCAGCTAGGTGAACAGCAGTCTGTATAACAAAGCCATGTTATTACTACTCCGTGAGCGCTGTGTATGGTCCCTGCCATCATTGTTTTCTGTGTTTTGTGTTTCATTTTGTTTTCCTTTTGTTGACTCAAGTCCTTATTCATGCTAATCAAATTCTGGTTATTGTGTCTTGTTTGTTTATTTGCATAATAGTGGCTTGTTTAAGGTTTGGGATCATTATTGTGGGTGATGCACACAGCCGGAGCAGAATGTTTATGAGAAACTGGAGTTTGTTGTTTAAATCAGTCATAGCATCTAAAAACAGGAACATGAATTTGTTTAACAACAGTTAATATTGAGGAGTGTAAAATTAAAATAAATGCCCTGCTTTTAATCATTATAAGGAGTATTGGATTTATTCATTTGATGCAAAAACATAGACTGAGAGTACTCTTGTACAGCCAAAAAGAAAGTATATTCACCTTTTTTCATAAGAAAAAGAGCTCAAGAATTGCTGTTTGCTGTCATCATTCCATGGGACACATTACTGCTACTCCCTCATTTACATCCAGCAGAGTTCCATCTGAGGCCATTTGTATTTCTTTCAATCTAAAAGTACAAATGAGCATTTTATCTCTTTCTGTTATTTATCTGTAAGGTTCAACAATGTTTCTGTACACATAAATTGCATTATTTAAAATGATGACTCGAACCAGGAAAGTTCTCCAAAAACAAGGTTTCATGGGTATCAGATGAAGGATTTTGCTATTTAACAGGAGCAGTATCTTATATATGGAAAGCATAGCTCAATGAAATGTCCTAAGTAGAGCTGCAGTAATTATTCAGTTGATTAATGGATCAGTAGAAAATTAATATGTAACGATTTTAATAATCAATTGAAGTGCATTTATTTGTCGTATGTACTAGTTAACTAAATAGCTTTGGAAGCTGGACTGTTACTTGACAAAGTAAGTACCATCTTGGCATTCAGGAAATAGTGGACAGCAGGCTCAATATCACTGTCAAGTGCGTGTCTGCTTTCCTCTGTTTGAGGAATAATTGGTTCAAATGGGGCTTAAGATGGACATTATTCTTTCCTTTATCAGTTTGATCTAGATTAGGAAGTGATATGTTAATGTTTAGCTTGTTTGTATTGTAACTTTAGCAGGTCATAATGCAGTGTTAGCTTTTGGCACAAAGTAATGAATAGCTAAAATACAGCATGAGAATAAATAGCTAATAAATAACACTATTGCTGTTTTTTTTAGGTGTACAGCAAGCTAACATAAAATACAGAGCACAAACAGCCAGAAACTCCAGGCAGCATTTTTAATTTTGCTTACTAATGGGTATGTACTTTTTCCCCATCATAGACTGTAAAAAAGTAGGAAAAAGTTATTGATTTACAATGTTTAGACCATTAAAAGTGGCAGTTGAATGTCATATTTATATAAAAAAAAATAGTATGATTGACGCTCATTGCAGTTATCTTACACTTTATTTTAAAGAGTAACTTTAAGTGATATTTTTCTAAGTTGTCTGCTAGATGACGCATTATTGAAGCTGGTAATTAAATGCATTTTAGAAATAAACCTGAGATGACTCAACCAAAACATCAATTTCTTATCATATGATGTGAAGGAATGATTAAAAATGGGATATTCTTACTTTCTTTACCTTTAATAGAGTGCCACTACTTTTTTTATATGTTAGTCTTGTCCTCTGCAGGTCAGCTGTGGGGTCATCAATTACAAATTTTATCCTTGTCTTGTGTGATAGTGTGTTTGTTGTTCTCCCTCAGATGGTCTTCAGTAGATTCTGCAGCCTGTGTGATATCAAGGAACTGTTCTGTATAGCCCTGGGTGTGCCAAGGTAAAACATACACACACGTTTATGCAGCTACCCTTGTTAGGAAATTTCATTGACTCAGTCATTGTGGATAACCTCACCCTGACTATGATCTAACCCTGTCTTTAACTACCTACCCAAAAGTCAGCTTTTTTCCAATTGGTGGTATGGCTTTTGACCCCTATGACAGGCTGTTCCCAATAATAGCTTATGACATGCACAAACATACACATTCATCTGCATACACGCACACACACACACACACACACACAGAAACACATTCACATGTGTACACACATACACATGCCTCAAGTATGCTACAAATAGGAATTTATTTATTAATTTGTTCCCCCCTTAGCTTCTACACAGTGGATGCTAGCTGTGTTTGGTAGTAATGCATTACTTAATGTGATCACTTCTTTGGTAATGACTAGTTTAAATAGTTGTTGAATAAAATGTCAAATGAATGGATAAAGTGTTAGACTGATTTGTTCTCCTGCCTTATACTCTAATTAGAATGTTGGTAAAAAGTGTCCCATGAGTAATGAAGTCAATGAAGACTTAATGTATAACTGTACCTGCAGGTAGGTAATAACGTGGTCTAAGCACAGAGCACAGAGAGTGGAAGACTTCCCAAACTTTTTTATCTGTGTGATTTATGAAGTTGTACACTTGAGGAACCATTTCGGTCATAGCAGACCAGCACTGCAACAGACAAACTTCAGTCTTAGGACTGTGGCAACCCAAAAACTTCCTATAGAAATGTCCACCGCTCTTAATTTCCTTTACGTTATAAATCCATCATGCAAAATCCCCTGCATTAACATGATCTTACTTTTTGTTCCATGCCTTAGATTGGTCATTCTCTTTGTGTTTATTTATTTACTTATTTATTTATGTGTGTATTCAATCTCCCTATTTTTAGTGAAATGTCTCAAAAACTATTGGATAGATTGTCATTAAAATTTGGTTCACACAATCACATCCTCAGGATGAATCATAAATTATAAAATTTTGGGGATCCACTGACATTTCCTCTATCCCCATCATCAGGTCAAACTTCAAATTAGTTTAGTTTATCACCAAATAACAAAACTAAAGACCTTCACATGAGTTTCAGCTGTACTTTCTGTGTAGTGCCAATTAAAAAATGTTAGCCTAATAACATACCAACATAAGATGGTGATGGTAAACATAACTACTAAACATGAGCATATTAGCATGCGGATATTAGCATTTAGCTCATTTAGCAGATCTTGTTAAAGAGACAAGTGAAAGGCAAATATACCCTAACAAATTCTTTCTTGTAATGTTGTATCCTATGTTGATAACTTCTGGAGAATTTTTAGTTTTTTATACTCAAGTTGTTGTTAAAGAGGTGTTCAGCCTTCAAAAATATGCAATGTATTTGTGCATTTATATTGCAGTGTTTATATTTTACCCCACTCCTATACACAGTGAAAAACTTAACCTACCCACACTTAAGCATCCTTTCCCCAATTTTGATAATGTTATTTTACCCTTAGTAACCCTTACCTACGTTTAGCTTGACCTGTTTTTCAAATGCATCTGCCAGCATCATTGTGAGACTGCAATTTTGTTATTGAAGTATTAGAGGAGAGTTTGAAACTTATGGTATCTAGAAAAGTAATTCATGTTTTTTTGTTGCCGAGACATCCTCATTCAGTGTTCTGTTGAAGGATGCATCATCTGAGTGGATGGATGTTTTTTGGTTTTCCTTAATCTCAAACTTATCCTTATACTCTTTACCAGCCCCAACAAAATGTCTTTGTTTTCAGATTTTGTGAGATATATTTATGCAGACACAGGTCTTTGATTTTTCTGAACATTTTTTTAAAGTGGGCATGTCACCAAGATTACTTAAGAGACATATTCATGATGAGTTACAGGTGACATTGACTAAAACTTTTAATGTGAATTTTTTTCTTCATGCAGGAACACTAATTTGTCCCTGCTGGATTCCTGTGGAGCCATAGTATCCATTGACCCCACCATGCCATACAACACAGAGAGGGAATAACTGAGCGACAGAACTTCTTTTCAGCTGGCTGTTTGATTGAAAGACTAATTTGCTTATTGACTAGTGTTTCCTGCTCCTTCTTCCTGTGCAGTATACATGATATGTGATCTGCAGGTTTGGATTAGAAGCCACACATGTGTTACTTGAATCATTTTGAGTCACAAGTAATCAGATTAACAGCCATGTCAGAGTAAAAAGTCTAATCAAAATCAAAACTGGTCCATTTTTTACACTTTTTTGCCATCTATGAACATAGTGTACCACAAGTGTCTATCTTTAGTAAAGCAACATTTACTAGTTTCCAGGACACTCTCAATCATGGTGGGCTGTGTTTGGCTGCAGGAGAAGTTCAATCTGTTTAAGTCATTTAAACACAGAAAGCTTTTCAGTAATACTACCAGCACTTGATGGATGTCTGTCTCTTTCAATAGTTTTCTAGTGGTGGATCTGGATTTTGTGTATTGTGCGTTTAAGAATGCTTCTCTCCGATTAATTACTGTTAAGGATGTTGACAGGACAGTTAATTACTCATTCAAATGCTTTGCTGTGAGTCAGCGACCAACAACCCTTATGATGAAAAAGATTTGGCTTGTTTAACTGCTGGGGTTTCCTAGTAAGATTCCTAGTAATATGCTCACTAGAGTGGTTATTATTTATGTACAGCTGTATTTAAGTATTGTAGGATGTCACCTGTGTCTGATACCTCTGACAGCAGTGGTAAAAACAAGATAGGGCAGAGAACCAGAAAAAGCAACTGTGACATTTATTTAATATCTTTGATTTTCCTGCATGTTTCCAACAGTTTGGCAGAATACACAGAATGTACAAATCCTGGTCAAATTGATAGTTGTCCTCAAATACCATTTTTTGGGTCTTTTCCTAGGAGGCACTGTAAACATTTACCATGTGCTGACCTTTATGGCTTTTCAGAGTTGAGCTACTGATTTACCTAGCAGAGGCACTATTGTAGACCCAAACTGCTGGTTTGGACCACACTCTGAGTGCTTAGATTATATTAACTGCAAATAAGTGGAAAAATAAGATATATACATCTGTTTTATAAGCAGTATTTACATAGATTAAACAATATGTAATATAATATGCAATAAATAACCCAAAAAGTCATAAATCTGTTAGGATGGAGAGAAATGTAATTTGGAGGGGTATTATTGATATAAGAGCAGTTATCTTTTATTGTCCTTATTTCTGTAAATAAAAGCCAGAGTGCCCTCCATTATTCTCCTCCTAAGGCAAATTAATTAACATTATGTCCTTGTTACAATCTGGAATCAAATTGGTGTTAAAATTGGTGTTACAAAAAAGTTTTATATAGACCATGAGTCACGATAACATTAATTGTGTCATTTCAAAAATATGATATACATTTCAAAAGTGTAATTATTTGGCTTGTCAAGCCAATTAAAACTGATAACAGACTGAAAACCAAAAAGAAATGAAAATGCTTATGAAATGCATTTTCATAATGTAGGTTTTAGGGGTACAGAATGCCTTCATAAAGAAACAGATAGTAACAATATAGCATATAGTAATATAACATGGCATATAGTAACAGGGCATGGAAAACATACAGAGCATACAACAACATAACATAATATGGTATTCAGTAACATAACATGGCTTACATTAATTTAACATACCATAACATAGCAAAAAGTAACATAACATAGCACATACTAACATATTATAACATAGCATATGGTAACATAACATAAAATAACACAACATAGCAAACAGTGGCGTAACAGAGTATACAGTAACATAACATATTATACTGCTCCATAACACAACACAAAGGAACATAACATAATATAACATTATATAGCATTCACCAGCATAGGCTAAATTCAGATGTCCGGAGCCGACTCAAAATGGATGCAACCCTGGAAAGGCTGTGAATCCACAAATCATCAAGTCCACAAGAGGCTTCTACCAGGCTCTCTGTAGACCTCCACAAAATCTTCATAGGGCATATGTAAGGTTAAATTTTATTGTGCTGTCTAACCATATCTGTTATGGCTATTTTGTAATGTAGAACACCTGCGCATATCATATATAAGTTGCCAGTATCAATACTGTTAAGAGCCATTCAGAAGAATACTTTGAAATGATTTACAGGTCAGAAATTCAAGTCCTGTTTTTGCTCTAAAAAACAGCTCCATTTCTTTGTGGCTGGATTTTACAAGATATTGGAAATGTTCCTTCCGTCCCAAAGGTGGTCTATAGGATTCAGATCTGGTCATTAGTCAGGTCAATTTTATTTATATAGTGCCAAATCATAACAGATGTTATTTGTTGCTTTTTCAAAATGAATTGGTGTGAAACAGTTACTATTATGCCCCGTGTCATGTGGCAGTAGGTAGTTTGCACTCACAGATCCAGGGTCTACAGCTTCAGAGGCAGAAGTACTTGCAGAAATGAACAGGAGGAGAGAGGAGAGAGATGGGGAAGCACAAAACTACAGGAGAGAGAAGAAGTCGAGTTAGCAACATAGATTAATGGGATATGAATGCATATGGATGGAGAGGGAAAGCAGGAGAAAGGAGCTTAGTGCATTATGGGAAATCCCCCGGCAGTCTAGGCCTATAACAGCAAAGGACACTTAATTCTTTGAGATGATTTGCTTCATGAAATGAAGCATTATCTTGCTGGAAGTTGCGATTAGAAGTTGGGAAATTGTGTCAATAAAGGGATCCACATTGCCAGTAACAATACTCAGATAGGCTGTGGAATTCAAACCATTATTGATTTGTATTAAAAGGCCCAATGTGTGCCAAGAAAACATCCCCCACACACTACACACCACCACCAGCCTGGACTGTTGACACAAGGCAGGTTGGATCCATTGATTTATGCTGTTGATGCCTAATTCTGATCTGACCATCTGCTGCCTCAGCAGAAATCCAGATTCATCAGAACTTTTCTTCAGCTTCAACTAGTCTGGTCCTTCTCCTCTGACCTCTCTCATCAACAAGGTGTTTCTGTCCACAGAGCTACTCTTCACTTTTTTTTTTTTCGGAGTAAAAACTCTAGGGAAAGTTGAGTGTGAAAATCCAAAGAGATTATCGGTTAAAGAAATACTGAAACCAGCCTATCATATTGACCTTAGAATGAATGAATGAGGACACTCACGAAGAGAGCTTTTCAGCCCTTATACTGGCATTTCTTGAAGCACCATGTCCGGCATAGGTACAAAGGAACAACAGCCTCTAACACCTATCCAAACATCCTCTTTAATACCCTCTCAGTGAAAAATTTAGGTGGACTAGGACAT
>CM029122.1:25702074-25769574 GCA_016859345.1 Istiophorus platypterus
ATTCTTTACCAGTGAAATGTTCCCTGTTCCACTGGCTGCAAAATAGCTTCACCCATGTTTTTCTTCATAAATGCCTCTACTCATTGCTTTCAATTTGAATTTCATTTCACAGGATTTATTTCCAAAATGCATCAGGCTTGTTTAGATGATCATTTCCTGCTTCTGATGCTGAATTTTATGTTGATTTGACCTCCTAACTTGACCTGCACCATACCTGTTAGCTGTAATTTTTTAATCATATCATGAACTGAGGAAACAGCACTGAGGAAGACACTTTGCTATCTTCTTATAACCTTGTCCTGCTTTGTGCGCATCAGTTTCTTTAATTATCAGGGTTCTAGGAGGCTGCATAGAGGAGCCCATGGCTGCTGATTGTTGGGACAAGGTTTGAGGTGTCATTTGTAAAGCTTTGAAATTTTCAACACGTGGCCATTAGTAACGATGACTGTGAACAACTCCAAGCCCAAACAAGCTAATTAAGGTCTGGGACCTTGGTACAATGTATATAAGAGCTCAAATCTCCCAGGGTGCCAAATATTTGTATGGTGCTCCTTTACTTTTTTCACACTAAACTTGTACGAAACAAAAATCATACCCTAATCTTGGTTAAAATTTTGAAAAGTTTGTTTCATTCTTGACTTTATGCCTTTTGGAAATTAGTGCATCTTCTTTATAGCATAGCACACAAGGCAGGACAGGATTCCTGTGTTGTTGCGAATATTGTATCACATACAGTGCAGCCACAGATCTGACTGCAGAGTTAGCGTATGATTAGACAGATATTATATGAAGTAATATATTATTGTCTGATAAAATGAGTTATTATTGATTAATCAACTATTTATTTGTGATTCTAAGTGTTTATTTTGTCTGGTTAAATATTGTGTTAAATTCACACAGAAGAAAACTAAGCAGTTAATACATTATTAAACAAAACCAACAGCTATAAATATCCACTTGCAGCAGAAAATGTAAACAAAAGATTTATTGTCATCATAGAGACAAAGTCTCTGATCCCTTCTCCTCCTTTACTAATGTCTTCCTCTATGTCTCTCTCCCGTCTGCATCCCTCTGTCCATAGGACATTCAAGATCAATGAGCTTAAAATAGAGGTCACCAACCGTCTCACCATGTCAGAGAAAAGAGTAGAGTGTAAGTTTATCTTACCACCACACTGTCATATTTACATACCTCTGTTGTCACTTGTTATCCTCAGAAACAATCGACACATTTAACCGGAAAAAAGAATAAAGTTTATTAGGATAGTTATATTCTTGATGTTGCCATGATTGCCCGATATGTCTTTGGAAACTTTGGGACAGGCCACTGAAGAGTCCTTGAATTTTTTTATTTTATCATGTCCAAGTAGAACCATGTCAAATATTATATTCAAATAATCCCGACACTCAGCAAGTTAAAAAACCAAATGATTACGTGAAATGATGAACACCTATGTTGTGTTATATGAGAAACTGTTAGAATTTATATAGATTTTGCCACATGTTTTGTCTAAAAATGAGTGTATTGCATTAATGTTTTTTGCAAAATAAGTTAAGGGGATACTTGCTCTTGTGTAAACAGTTGTATAAGATTACTATTATTTGAAAAAAAAATGAAAAGTTAGCAATTAATCTGTCGTAATTTTGAAAAGATAGATATAAATCAGATTTTTAAAAGATAACTGATATTAAAATCTGGATAAAAATCGTATTGTTATAATTCTGTTTGGTGTCACACTTTAGTTTGATCATAACACAAAATGGAGGGGGATAATATTATTTTAAATTTATCTGGTTTTAAGTGTTTTCTGTGAAAACTGAAATGATGTTAAAAAAGAAAAACCAAAACAATCATTTTCAAGCATAGTGGATTGTTTGTTTTTTTTTTTCCCAAATCCCACAACATTAAAACCACAGTACTTCAAAAAATCTTGGAAATCAGTTAGAATGTATGAAACTAAGCTGTTCAAATTCAGCAGTGATTACCTTTTGTATGATACAGCAAGGTAAAGAATAAAGTCTATAATTTATGGTCTGATTGCCTTTTAAAAGCTTTACTTATTGCAGTATTGAAGTTCTTAAATATGTTGCCTTTATTTGACAGAAAGGAAACATGGGTAGAGAGTCATGCAACAACGGCCCCTGATCAGAACTGACCTGATTAGTTATACAGTATGTCTGCATCTTAACCAATACCCCACAGTATTGTAGTGCAGCATGATCTAGACAACAAACTGATACATTACATCAACCTGGGAGTGCCTTTTAAATCAGTGCAGCAGTGAACAGTGCATGGTGCACTGCTGTGTAAATGATGCAGTAATGACTAATGTCCTAAGCTCAGAATGGTTGTACTCTCCTGATCTATAATTGGCGATGAATTAGAGTTTATTTGTTAGAGAGAACAGTTCAATATGACTTCAAGCTGTTGAGGCACCAATAAAAATATCTACACTGTAATGAACAACAGTGGAGTGTGAAACACATTAAAAAAACCCTACCTGTCTTATGTAAGCCCACACATCCCCAACATCAACAGTCCACATCAATGCAGATTGAGGCATGTCAGCTCGGCAGGATACACCACAGTCCTATTTCGAAGTCAGCTCCTCAAGTCACTCGCTGGACATCCTGGCCTCTGTATCCTGCTTCCTTCTTTTGTTAAGGTTTTTAAGGTTCTCCCGCTTCAGATGCAAATCTTATTAGTTGTGTAGGTATTTGATCATAAACAAAAGGAAAGTGACCTGCTCGGTGGTGTTAGAGGAAAAGTCAGGGGAAAATCAATATTGTTAGAATTCATCCTCTGGAGACCAGGAATGTCTGTATATGATGGCAATCCATACAGTAGTTGTTGAGATATGTAAGTCTAAACCAACCAACAAAACAACACTGGGATCCCTATACCCATGCTAAAAATAGGCTTTGAGAAGAAAGATAAACAAATCAAATTATGTGAACCTCTTTTTGTAAACTATGCTTACAGGAGGAGATTCAGCAGATGAACGTGTCTTATCAAGAGTGATTTATCAGTATTAGGTTCTGCATATTAATTTCATGGAGTTCAATATAGCTTTCTGACTTTGTTCTTTAACACTATGTCATTTAAGCACTGCACAGTTGTGCCTAGACTGATCAGCATAAATTAGCATAGAGATAACTGCATGCCTCAAGCGTATGTCTGAACTGTTCTTCCTCCACAGTTTATGAGGCTGTGATTGGATAAATTGAAACTGCACAGATTATGGGGTCTGCTAACCCACATCCAGAGGCTGTAGACCTAGTGCTGTTTTTAGACTATACTGAACATTGACGAAATTTCAACCTGTGTAGAGGATAAGGGAAGATGTTGTCATCTTCACAATTACATAACATCCACTCTGGGGTCCTGCACTGATATCCTTTTCCCCCGCGTTTGACCATTATCCATTTCTAGGTTTTTAGCCTTTTATCAACTGCAAGGAAGAAGATGCTTCTTTTGAGGCTGCTGACCTGTTCACCATGCTGCTGCAGCTTACATAGTTTTTATCTCATTGTCTGATGGTGTCCTAGCACTTGGTGTAGATATATCAGTTTTCACCATCAGTGGATATATATATATATATATATCTATATTTTTTATTTTTTATTTTTTTTCATTTTACAATACAGGCCGTAGTGTTCTTGATGGGCTGGCTGTTTATTACTCACATGAACATTCAAACATGAATCATTTTTGCATCATTACATCCTTCCCAACATGGCTGTGATTAAAGATAAAGGTAATGTTTAATATGTGAGTTGTACCTGATTTATGTAACTGTGGGCCTGCTCCATCATTACTGAGCATTTGAGAGATGAAAATCAACCACTGTTTGTTTTATGTCCACTTATGTTGCTAAATGATTATTGCTATGATGCTTTTGTTCTTCAACTTCAAGTTTTTTGTTTAGTACCGCAGAGAAAAGAGATTTTTTACACACCCTTACACAAACCTATACACAAACTCTCAAACTCCCATGTTAACTTCAGAAAAACTCTGGGATACATTTTCCCCATCACTTACATTGAAAGTACATTGGGAAGGGATCCTTTAATGATCAGAATGAACAGGAGGAATGATTACAGTGAGCAAAACCTGTTTAAATTTTTCCTTCCTATAATTTTAGGAGACTGGAACAATTCTGAATCTGTTCTTGAAAGTTCTAGAAATTTAGGAAATTATGTGTAAAGAAATTTTTAGAAAATTCACACTTAGCAAACATGCCCATATGTGACAATATTTCAACGTTGCTATGTAAACTACAACAGAAGCGCTCTCACACAGCAACACAAAACATGTACAAATAGAGTGGCTGATATCAATACAATACTCTATCACTATATACAGTCAGGTATAAAAGTACCTTTGACTGACAATTTTTGTAGATCTGCCTCTTCACACGACCACAATGGATTTGAAATGAACAAATCAAGATGTGATTGAACTGTAGACTTTCTACTTTAGTTCAAGTGGTTTCACAAAAAATTTAAATTAACCATTTAGGAATTACAGCCATATTCATACATAGTCCCTCATTTTCAGTGGTTTTGAGGTAATTGGACAAACCAACATAAATATAGATATAAGGATTATTTTTAGTACTTGGATGAAAATCCTTTGCAGTCAATTACTGCCTGAAGTCTGGAGCCCATGGACATCACCAAATGCTGTTTCCTCCCAATAGAGACTTTGCAAGGCCTTCACTGCAGCCACCTTCAGTTGCTGCTTCTTTGTAGGTCTTTCTACCCTCAGCTTTGTCTTCAGTGGGTGAAAAGCATGCTTATATGGGTTGAGGTCAGGTGACTGATTTTGCCATTGAAAAATATTCCATTTCTTTGCCTTGACACGTTTTTGGAATGCATATTAAAAGATAATCTCAAGATTTCTTTTTTCTAGTCTTGAATAAGATTGCAGACAGGTTTTTTTTTTTCTCCGTGCCCACTCCCCCTGACTAGTATGCTGCAGTAGTGGTGTAAAATCTGACGCGCACATTAACGTGACCAAGCTTGCCAACTGCCTCAATACGTTGTCACTATGGCAACAGTGTAATACCCACATAGATCTCCAACTTCTCATCACCTTGGTCACTGTGGTGATTCTAATGTTAGCTTGAGTGTTGTTGGGGGCGACCTGTTCTTTTTTCATAACTGTCGATAGATGAAAGAGAGAGAAGGAGCTAGGAGGACAGGAGGCAGATAAAGGAGGAAAGATACAGATGAAGATATGTGAAAGTCCAAAGGGTTCTTATAGTAGCCACATTCTGTTGAGGTGCTTGCCACAGATACAATCTAAACAGACACCTGATGCTGTCTGTTTTTGCTGAATGATTTCAATCAATCAATCAGTAGCCAAGAAGCTCATCACACAAAGTTAGATATATCCACAAACTTAACTCTAAAATGCTGGCTCAACTGTCTACTGGAAATCATATTTTAGTAACTTGACCAGCTATTGTTGGTTCACTGGAAAACAGAATAGTAGCTATGAAAGACTTAAGTGCCTGTAATCAATATTTTTCACGATAAAATATAACATGATAATATAAAAGGGGTCACTCATCATGATGAACATACACAGAGTTTTCAATTAAGATCCTCTAAGTTTTATGCAGTTTTATAGTGAGTTTTAGCACATTGTTGGAGAGGAAAGATATCTCTGCACCCTGGAGCCATCTCCAAATGGGTGGGTTGGGGATCTGTTCTATTCATGATATTTCTATAAATACATAATGGTGCAATAATAGCAGCTTCAAAAGATAATATTAGGTATGATACTGCTAGTTGGAATCCGTTACAGTCATGCTTATAACATGTATCATTTTTTAATACTATTTTTATATTAAAATAGCTGTCTTTGCTCTTCCTGTAAAATATAATGTTTTTGATGACCCATCCTCTACTCAGAGGTGATTAGATATATTTATCTAGTCAAATTTGATTTGGTATGACTGGCTAACCCTGCCAACTGCATTGGTGGACCCATGACAGAAGCTTACTAGAAAATATCACAAGACTGGGCGGTTTAGGTCAAACAGTGACAGCATTTCACCTAATTTATGAGTAATTTACAGAAACATTTCATGCAATAGGCTACATTGTGATTGCTAGTGCCATTGTCCTACTGCATCACCCAACTTCAGACAGCTACTTTGACATTATCCTGTAAGATATATTGATTTAGGTTCAGGTCTAGGTTTTTTTTGTCTTTTCCACACATATGCTTGACATACCAACAGGGAAATGATATGTTATTCTTCATGTACCTCAATGAGATATAGAACAGATGACTCACAGTTTTAGGGTAATAGGCACACATTCAAGTAGTAGGAACAACTTGGATGTAAACTATTTCCAGTGCATTTCTTTGGTGGCAACCTGATATTGTTGATGGAATTTCAGCCGAAGTCTTTATCTTTGCAAGATTGAAATCGCCATTAGGGATAATAAAAAAAAAATCTGTGTGAGTATGCTGTATGTTGATTATTGGTACTGCTGAATAGCTGTCGCAGTTAGACTGCTACAATAACACTAGTGATAAACTCCTCCTTAGTAAATAGTATGAACATCGCTATAAACACACAGACCAACACCCAACTCCTACCAGACAGTGATGATTCCTGTGGTTTTAGTCATGAGTTAGCCTGTCCACCTCAATGGCTGTGTCTAGAATGTTTCTGTGTAGTTTCACTGAAAACATAGATGCAGCATTTTTTTTCATTTCATGCTAGTTAGTCCTTCATGCTCACTTTGCCAGGCTCCCTAAGATCCTGGTAGCTGTAGCTGATTTTTGCATAACAAAATGGTCTTTTCTCTGATGATATTCTTTTAAACTTTAGTGTTAAAGGACTGAAAATAATTTATATGAATATCAGAAGCCTTCTGACAAAATTCAATTATGTTGAGTAAGGGGTGGACACTAAAACTCTAATATATATATATATATATATATATATATATATATATATATATTTTTTTTTTTTTTTTTTTTTTTTTTAATCATTTTTTGTATCAGAAACTTGGCTAACCAACAGGTTATAATCCTGGCTAAATTATGGCTTCCCTGAATTTTAAATGCAAAATTTAAGGTATTTTATGAAATATATATGCAAATTAATCAATTTTGTATTATCAGAATATTTTGATAAAATGTCCAAGGTTAATAAACAAAAGAAAGTTAAAAAAACAACTTACATAATAATAAAATAATGCAAACACAAAATGTACCCCAGAAACAGTTATTGGAACCCTTCACTATATTTGGTTGCAGAGGAACTGCCAACAATCACAGCCTCTAAACAAATCCTGTAACCATCCAGAAGCTCTTGCATTTGTCTACTTGTAGTACCAGCCACTTTTCCACTGCTAAGTTTGCAGGAGTCCTTTTTTTCAATGGCAGATTTCAGGTCTCTCCAAAGGATCTCCAGGGGTTTTTGGTCAGGACTCACTACTTGCCAGTTTAAAACAATCCATTTTTTACATATCAACCATTCTTTTCTATGCTAGATCTGTGCTTTGGGTCATTGTCCTGCTTAAAGACCCCAGACCTTCCCCTCAATCCTATTTTTCTGACACTGGGTAACATATTTTGTTCTAAAATGCCTTTGTATTCTTCTGATTATATTGTTCCTTTGACAGTATGATACAACCTCCACTGTGTTTTACTGTAGGTAGGGTGCTCTTTTCTATATCAGCTTCATGTAGTTGCTGTACACAAATTGATGCAGTGCATTCCCAAAGAGCTCTACTTTGTTTTCATCTGCCCATAGAACATTGTCCCAGAAAAACTGTAGCTTATCTATGAAAGTTTTTGCAAACATTACTCTTGCCTATTTGTGCCTTTCAGTAGTAGTGGTATAGGCTGAAAATACCACTCCAGATTTCTTTATGTCAGCATGAAGCTCTTTAAATGTCTTGCACAGTGTTTTTTTTTTTTTTTTTCGATAATCTGCATCAACCTTTGCAGACTTCTTTCAGTGAGTTTCTTAGGATGGCAATAATGATCTAAAAGTGAGTAGTGGTCCTGGGTTAGATTGCACTGAAAACAAATTTCTCAAATTATTGTCCCACATTCTCATGTACCCTCTTTGTGATCTATTTAACATGTCTTTATCCATTTTTAAAATATCTGCCATATGTAACTGTACACATATCACTCCTTCTTGGGGATGTAGTTGAACCAAAAAAACTATTGTGCAAGCTTGACCAGCTCTTCTATGCCAAAAATATTTTAAAAACTAATATATGATTAATTGTCATATTATTTCAACAAGTACAGTATCTTATAATCTTTTCACTTTGGCTTTCAATCATATCATTCCAAAAATACTGTTTTGTTAACACATAAATATAGTATTTTCTCTGCATCTAATGTTAGTAAATGTACAGGTTCTCATTGACTTGACAAAGACTTTTGATCTGGTCAGTCACTACCTTATTTATTAACTTCCTTTGGTTGGTTTGTCACATAATGCCTTACTTTGGTTTGGTTCCTATCTCCATAATAAAACAATGGTTTGTCACACAAGAAGGCAAATCTAATACATTATACAGCAATGATGAATGGCTCAGGGCTCAACTCTAGGTCCATTTCTTTTTCCATTTTTATTAATGACCTTCCTTCGATTTGTTCTGAATGATGAGTCCAGCTTCATGTGGACAATATGATAATCCACCCATCTAAAACTACAATTTATCTTACAAATATTGGATTATGCTGATGCTGTTTGTCAGGGCACCAATTACAGCCTTGAGTCATCTTGGATATGATATAAGAAGCTTTGTACACCTTTATTTAATGATATAATAATGCATGATAATAATAATGCATTTGCAATTAAAAAAATAAAACATTTTTTGAATGATAATCTTTCCTTTGATAACTGTGAGCTGTCCAAGTTCAGAGGCAGCAAAGCTGAAGTGCCCTCTACTGTATTTCACCAATGGGATTATGTTTTCATGTTGGTATACATTGTCCTTCTTACACCATAGAGTTTGTAGCGCTGCATGTTGTTACTAAAAAAATCATCCTTAGTTTCATCAGTCTACAAAAAATTGCCCAGTAGTGTTCTGGAGAGTCAATCTGCTCTTTGGCAAACTTCAGTCACACAGTGATAACTTTTTTCAGCATCCCTCATGATGTCCTACCATGGGCACCGTGCTCCATGCAACCATGCACCATGATTTGTGTATAGTAGGCTAATGAACAAATATTAACCAGCTTCCTCCTTAAATTCTTTAGCTGTTAATCTAAACTCTAAACAATCTAAACAATTACAGCCTTGAGTCATCTTGGATATGATATAAGAAGCTTTGTACACCTTTATTTGGGGATTTTCTGCCATTCTTCTCTACACATCCTCTTAAACTCTATCAGGTTGAATGAGGACAATCAGTGGATAGCCTTTTCTTTGGTCTCTTCAGATGCTTGATTGGGTTAAAGCCATGGCTCTGGCCGGGCCACTCAGGGACATTCAAAGTGTTGTCTCTTCAGCTGAAAAACACTTTCACAGCTTGATGCTGCCACAGCTATGCTTCACCTTTCAGATGGTATTGGCAGGTGATGAGTGGTGCCTGGCGTCCTCCAGACATGACACATAGGATTGAGACCAAACAATTCAGGCAGGGGGGAGAAGAGAGAGCACAACATTGTTCAGGATACAGGTCCCATATAAAGTTGTATAATAATAATGAAACTAATATTAAAACTAATAGTTATAATAATAGGGCCAATAATAATACTAATAAGATTAAGTAAAATAGTAATAGTAATAATCACAATAATGGAATCAGTGGTCTTGATTCAATTATTATAAAGAATCAAAATGTGTCCAAGACAGATTGATGGTTTAGATGAAGAAATAGCTTAAGTTATTTGGCAAAGGTCAATGGGAGAGAAATTTTCTAACTATATATTGAGTTTTACAGCTGAGGATAAATCATGTTATTTGAGGGCAGGAGGAGGTGAATTTTAGTTAGAATTTTATAACAGTCTGAGTGCTTTTTTGCCAACTCCAAGTGGGCTTTCATATGTCTTCTGGCAAGGCTTTTGGTCACTCCACTCCTCCAAGTGGAGTGTTGCAGTGATAGTTGTCCTTCGCAAAGTTTCACCCATCTCCCAACAGGATCTGTGGAGCTCAGCCGGGGTGACCATCGGGTATTTGGTTACCTCTCTTACCAAAGCCCTTCTCTGCTGAAAAGGTCAGGTGACCAGCTCTAGGAAGAATCCTGGTTATTCCACACCGCTTCAGTTTAAGAATTATGGAGGCCACTGTGCTATTGGGAGCCATCAATGCAGCAGAAATTTTTTGTAGCCCTCCCCAGATCTCTACCTCGAAACAACCCTTTCTCTGAGTACTGCTTGCAGTTCCTTCAACCACACATCTTGGTCTTTGGTCTGATTTGCATTATCAGCAGTAAGATCTTATATAGACAAATGCGCGTCTATCAGTCAAATAATTTTACCTCAGGTGGAATCCTATCAAGCTTTAGATCATCTCAGAGATGATCAACAGAAATGGGAGGCACTTGAGCTAACTTTCAAGTGTCATAGTAAAAGGGCTGAATACTTGTGATAAAGTGATCTTTAAGTTTTTCCTTTTATTTCCTAAATTTGAATGGATTGTTATTTAAAATGTATCGTTTTTGCTTGTTCTTTGTCACATTAAGTGTTGTTTTGTTGTTGTTGTTGTTGTTGTTGTTGTTGTTAAATGTTCTGTCTTATTGTGTTTGTATTATAGTATTGTCGTTGAGGCCCACTTGAAAATGAGATTGGACATCTCAAGGTGGTTTACCTGATTAAAAAAAAACCAATAATGATAATAATAATGCATTTGCAATTAAAAAAATAAAACATTTTTTGAATGATAATCTTTCCTTTGATAACTGTGAGCTGTCCAAGTTCAGAGGCAGCAAAGCTGAAGTGCCCTCTACTGTATTTCACCAATGGGATTATGTTTTCTTGTTGGTATACATTGTCCTTCTTACACCATAGAGTTTGTAGCGCTGCATGTTGTTACTAAAAAAATCATCCTTAGTTTCATCAGTCTACAAAAAATTGCCCAGTAGTGTTCTGGAGAGTCAATCTGTTCTTTGGCAAACTTCAGGCACACAGTGATAACTTTTTTCAGCATCCCTCATGATGTCCTACCATTGGCACCATGCTCCATGCAACCATGCACCATGATTTGTGTATAGTAGGCTAATGAACAAATATTAACCAGCTTCCTCCTTAAATTCTTTAGCTGTTAATCTAAACTCCTTTTTTAATTCACTGAGGATTCTTCTTTATAACTTTGTAGTCATCTTAGCTTTGTGTCTGCCTCTAGGGAGATTAGCCACAATACTAAATAGTCTGCATTTATAGACATGTTGTGTAACTGTGGACTGATGAATATCTTAAGTTTTTGAGATGGCATTTAACCCTTTCTAGTTTTATGCAAAAATAATCAACTCTTGATTGAGATCTCTTTTTTTTGCAAGACATGTTTCACATCTGCAGATGCTTCAAGTGAATAGCAAACTGAAAATGTCTTGAGTGTTTTTCACAAGTCAAAGTAGCTCTAAGACAAACCTCCAATCTTGTTTCATTCACTCGAACTCCAGGTTTGTTAACTCCTGACTCCAGTTAACTATTGTTGATATTATTAGCTGAGGGGTTTGCATACATTTTCCAGCCAACACTGGACGTTTGAATGACATATTTAGTATAGACGAGAGCAATACAATTATTTTTACATGTTAGTTCAAATAGATTGTGTTTAATCATAATTACAATTTAACTGAAGATCTGACCATATTTCAAGACAAATTTATACATAAATACAGTGGTAATTCAACGGCGAATGCATTGTTTACTGGTCAGCACCCAAAGTTTACAGTTTTAGTTCACCCATTCAATAGCATTGTTTGAAAAAGCTCTAAAAACTCACTGTACAGTACTTGCTTAGCACCAAGGGGAAACCCATTACCTTATCAACAATGGGGAGCATTTATTATCTTAAAAGTCTGATACTTTGCACAAGAGTCGGTAGTAACCAAAAACAGAGGTAAAAGAGAGTGAATATTGGACTTTCATCAGGTGGCCAAAAACCCCACTCCATGAATGATCATGTTGTTCTGTAACTGGTGGTGTGTAGATAAGCAGCTGTGCCATTTTTCAAGTTTAAATAACCAAATTTCTTTCTTATCTCTTCACTAATCCATCAATATCAACAAAAGAGTTTTTTATGTATTTACATTTTTAAAACTTTTTTTTCTCACCTTTTTTCTCAAATCCTATTCGGGGGAAGGTATGCAATGATGGGAAAACTGTTTCTTGTTCATTTATAGTGTCATAGAGCAACAAAAAAAGAAAGAACATCTAATACAAAGAAAATCAAAAATAATTATAAGCCATTGTAAGCTACGACAGAGACCTGACAATGTTGCTCCAATCCCTCAACCATAAAAAGTCAGTTAATCAAATAAAATCATTTTAGGCATTACTTTAACTTGATAATGCCTTGAGCAGATTTATATGCTCACCTACAAATCCTATCAAGGGGTTAATCCTTCAAAAAAGTATAAACCTAATGGGTCTAATGAAGTTTTAATAAATTTTTCTATATTTTTGTGCAGTGGATGGCATGAAGGTAGTGGAGATTGAGAAATGTCGCAATGACATCAAGAAGCTCCGCGAGGATATGGCATCAAGAAACAACAGGTGAAAGCAAAAACAGCAACATTTCTCTGCTCAGTAATCACTGAACCTCCCTGGAAGAAGAGTGTCTAGCTTCTTTTCTTAATAACAGAGTGTTTAACTGTCAAGAGATAGCCGATCGTGATTACTGGTTTCCAAGACTTGAATGTTGAAACCAGCTTCTGCTACTACTGAGCAGCAGACTGCTGTCAGAGATCTGCTTTACTCTTAACCTTACCTTACTGTAAATGCAAACATGGACAATGGTTAGTATCACATTAGTATCCATATCACTGCAGTGATAGAAGGAATAGTAGTATTTATTATGTTTTCAGCATAATTGCCATAACAGTCAATTAATTAATTTGTCACTCATCAGAAAATAAGTCAGCCAGTATTTTGATTTTTAATAAATCATCTTGGATAATATCTTTGGGTTTTAGACTGATGTCAGTTGGGCTCTGGGATCCTCTGGACATAATAATGAAAATAATCAGTAGTTAAGGTCTTGATAAGTTTTATTGGTAGTTCTAGTATTGGCCCAAAATAGCATTACATGTAGCAGTTTCATCAATAGTAAGAGAAAAAGTAAATTAATTAAAAGTAGTAATATTAGTGGTAAAAGAGAAAGCAAGCCTGGTGAAGGGTCATTGATACTTAGGAGATCAAGGTCGTTAAACTGACTGACAGTCTTATACTATAAATAAATGTTATATTACTATTTTAATAGTACTCGAGGTACTAGTAGTAGTACTTTTTTTCCCATTATTTATTCTTTTATTCTTAGTGTGTAGCTGTTTTTTGTTTATCTTTTTGGTTTTTTTATAATAACTTCCTGGATGACAATAAGAAGCTGACTCCTTGTAGAGATGTACCCTCCTACCCCAAGGTAAGGGTTTCCTAAAATGTCTCCACCACACTGTTCATGATCATCTCATCTCTACTCTGAAACACTCTCACAGAACACACCAATGAATCCATAAAGAGTTTGCACAGAGGAGTAAGTTGTATTTTAGAAACACTTCACCTATTGACAACTCGCGCTGCCTTCAGTAATACTGCCAGTGTAATATTTATTAGACATATATTTATTAAACAGAGCATTTGTAAATGGTTGCTCACTGTGGTGGGTCAGTCCAGCAAGAATTTATGGACATAAAGTGAAATAATGGGGATGATATTAATTTTTGTTCATGAATATTACAGTAGGTTTGTGTAGTGATGCATAGAAGTGTGCCCTCAGGCCAGACAGAGGCGGACAGGGTTAACTGCGAGCTCTGTTGCCTGCAGTACATGCTGTCACAACAGACAATAGATGCTCTCAAAAACCTGTCTTTGACGTCTGCCTGTGGGAGGCAAATGAGGTAAGACTGGCAAGCTTGCCGAACATGTCTCACCCATCATTCCTGCCTCTCCCTGTGCCCCCTCCCTATCTATCCTGCTGCCTGCTATGCGTGCGTGCGTGTTTGGGTGTGTGTGTAGTACCATCTGTCTAAGGAGACAGTAGACGCTCTTAGATTGCCTACATTTGATGCTTGGCAGTGGGAACACAATGAGGTGAGACCTATGCCCTGATTAACCAAATGATTATTTTTTCATCAAAGATTGGTTAATAACTGAATTATTACTGATTATCAACTAATGATGAAGTTGTAAATTATAAATAAGTGAATGTGCTATTAAAAATTTCCCAGTTGTTAAATATTATGTTCTAAATCAAAAGTCTTTGCTAAAAGTAGGACAGAAACAATAGGGTTTTTATGTCAGCTGCCTGACATTACTTGCTCTGAACTGGCAAATCAAAAGCTCGAGATGGAAACCAACAAACTGTCTGATGGCGGACATTTTGATCAGTCAAACACAGGTTCTACTGATAAGTGTAAAAGAGTCCTCTATAAGTTTAGCATCACACTTGTAAAACACCCACTGGACAATTGAGAGTTTAAAATAATCAAAATCAATTATCAGTTTATCAACCTTTACTATTTCAAACATTCTTCTTCCTAATATGGCACCTACATTACCCAAAGTGCGACTTGCCTGCCAACATTTTTGACAAAAATTCAATTGTGTTATGCTAGTAGTGTGGTGACATTATGTTTCACTCATAAAAGTATCCTTTTGTTGTTCAGATAATAAATAATTTATTGATTTTAATTTTATAATTTTTTAGTAATTAAAATCTAGAGACTCTCCCTTTCTCAAAATAATACTATATTAGCCTGCTTTGCATTTACAGCATAATCAATCATCATAATAATCAGAGTCTAGCTGGAAGTTGATAGAGAGCCACCTTTTCAGGCAAACACGCAAGACATGGCAGGGATGAAAGCATCCTATTTTAACTAGTTGGTGAATCCGAACAAATAAATCCAAAAATTGTGAATAATATTACAGTCGGTATAAATCCTGTTGTGGTGATGCAGTTACAAGGCAGCCTGATAAACTGCAGGAGCAGGTTTCCATTAAAGAAGTTTATATGTGTGCCTAGTGTATTCTCATTCAAGCCTTCTGTGAGGAACAGTCTTGTACTTGCTCTGGGCATTAATAGGAGTGTTGGAATATGCCTTAATGAAAGAGACCAGAACTATTTCTAGTTCATTAGAGTAATGAAATAAGGGATCCAGAATGTCTGCTTTTAATAGGTTCTATACCAAGAATCTGGAACTGACAACCTGAAATGCAGCCATCATTAAATGAAACTCTAGATATTCAATCTCATTTTGCTTCCATGTGTTGGTTTATTCCTACTGCATATGTGAAAATAAAATAATAATAATTAAATTGAGCCCATATTGTCTCCGGGGTCTGATAGATAGATGATTAAAAAAGCCAGATAAATTTCTGTATGGGTGATATTAAGCTACGTGTTTGACAAGAAAAAAATCTTGGGGTGTGGAGTGAGAAAGAAGACAGCTTACCAGACCTCTGTCGCCCCCTGCCCCCGTCTTTGCTCCAGGCTACATTAACTGCTACCCTCAGACCCAGCTGTTGGTTGCCAAATTGCATTTTGGGTAATGTAGGATGAAGAATTTCTGGATTAAACTGTCAGCAGTGTTTTAATAAGTATGCTATGGTAAATTGGTGTTTTTTTCTATAAAGTAAATTAGAGAGTAAATTACTTGGATTCAAGATTTTTAAATTTGATTAGGATAGAGATATGCTGAACTGAACTGAGTGTCTTTATGAGGTGACCAGAATTTTATGCTCCTGAGCTACAGCAGGGTGAGGTTGATAGTGTTGTACTAGGTCAAGTGGACATCCAGATTTAGCAGTTATTATGCCTGGCCAATCAAATTCAGAAGGTTCTGATTTAGAGATCCTCTATGTTATCAACTCAAGAGCTAGTTGCATGTATTCATGTTAACTCACAGTTACCAGAATTCACGCGTTGAAACTAAACAAGTATATCAATCAGGATTTGGCTCATATGGTGTTTCCAAAAGCCAATACAGCTAATGATACTTAATTTAGTTATACTAAATAATCACAACTAAACAAATAATTTATTTGGATATTTTTGACTATTTCAAAACTATTTTAATTTCAAAAATTAGCTTTTAGACTGTGGAAATGCATCATTCATAGGGAGCAGTATATTGTTTTGTGTTCACAAAAAAAATTTAAATTTTCATGGCAAAGTCTATTTCATGGCAGGTATTTCTGCCTCTGCTGTTTCAATTTTGACCATATATCAGTCAAACTGTTACTCATAAAATCTACCATTTTATGAAAATTTCAATCACTGGATTTTCCCTTGAAAGAAATATTTAGACATTTTAGGATATACACTTCTTTCCTCACAAAAGTTAGAGAAGTAGGTCCATTGTCCATATTTGATTTTAAAGTGATCACTCATTCAAATCTCTGTTAGCTGCTGTGCAGCCAATTAAATAAGACATTAGCAGAGAGAAGCTCTCTTCTACAGAAAGTAGCTAAGGTTTGCCCAAAAGTTGTTAGATGTATCGCTAGGTGCTTTTGTGAAGAAAAGGCACCAAAAAGGTGTGAAAGGTCAGTAAGTCCAGCAACTTATTTATTATGAAAGAACAATAACAAATAATGTGACTTTAGCACTTAGTCACACGGCCTTTGATTGCACAAAGGTTTAACTTTATTGTTAGTCTGTCAGTCAGTCATTGACATATGTATGTATGTGTGTGTGTGTGTGTGTGTGTGTGTGTGTGTGTGTGTGTGTGTGTGTGTGAATATGTGTGTATGTGTGTGATATCATGGCAAAATGTGGTCCTGGAGACACCTACTGTAGCAGGAGGTACCACATCTAGTATTTTGGAAGTTTATATTGTCTGTCTGTCTGTCTATCTGTGGACAGATTTTGTCACCAATACATTATCACAACTGTTAAAAGATACACTCATGAAACCTTATAGCTTAGATCAAAATGACGGCTAAGTTTCAAGATGGGTGTGATCTGATCCATGACTACTGGGTACTCATATAATAATGTAGTAATGACTACTGAGTACTCATGTAAAATGTTCAGATTCAGATTCAGATTCAGAAAACCTTATTCATCCCAGAAATGCAATTCAGTTTTTGCAATCTGCCCAGACCATATACAAACTCACAGACAAGCAGTAATCAACCGTATGTCAGGGGCAGTAGATAAATAAATATGAATAATAATAAATAAATAAACAACTCAGTATATGGCCAAGAGATGCACACTGGCACTCTCTGCGGCCCTCTGTGTGCTGACTCATACAGACCAGGTAAAAAAATTAAAATGTACAGAATTTAAGAGGATAAATAAGTAAATAAATGAAGCATTCTAGGATGCATTGCACATTTCACTCTGTTTAAACATTCATTGAATGTATAGGATTACAAGCCAAGCGAGGAAAAGACAAATCTGATTATTTAAAATGATTCTGGTCGATGTTTAACAGTCTGATAGCAGAAGAGATGAAGGACTTAAAATAGAGGGTTTTCTTTTCAAAGGGGCCCTTTACAGCCTGAAGGCCTCACTGTGAATTCACTGGACAGGATGTGCTCAGGTTGGCTAATAATTTGCTTTCTCTGCCACACGTTTCTCAGTTTGTAAACATGCTGCAACCAGGGTATCCAGGTTTATTACCATCACTTTAGTATTTATTATCACAGGCTGTTCATTGCTTCTTCTGCTTTTGTGTCCACTGTAAAGTATTTGTCTTTGTCTCCTGTATTCACAATCAAGTACCATTTGAAATGATGAAATTATAAAAATGATATATGCGGGCTTTTGTAATTGTTATGTAAGGTTTGGAGAGAAAAATTGTGCAGTGAAAAAAAAGATCAGGGATTTGGGAAAGCTTGGGGAAGAAAGGATGAGGAGGAAAAGGGGGGTCATGAAGGGGAGAGAGGGGACTGAAAAAAACGAGACGAAACGAGAAAAAAAAAACGAGAAACGAAACGAGAAAAAAACGAGAAGGAGGAGCTTCTTAGTTAAATTTCACTCATCTCTCCTCCCACTGTTGTCAGGGAAATCTATTCACTGGAGTCTAATTATCACAGGCCTAATGACTGAACATGAAGCTTATGCATCACTGATGTGCAAACAAGGTCACACAAGTACAGCCCTCTCTGTCACATGCACACACATATACACACAATGTGTGTCAACTTTAGGATGGAAGATGGGATGATACAAACATTAGTGCACATATGGACAAGATCTTTTAGTAAAATATTTATTGGATGCATTAAATAATATAAGTGTGTGTGTATGTGTTCAATTTTAGGAGAAGTTCACTCAGGAGGACATTTTAATTCTCATGACAGCTGCTGTTTGTCACGATCTCGATCATCCTGGATTCAACAACACGTGAGACAAACTAACACACATACATGTGCAGAGAAATCCAACAATATATTGTAACTATTTTTTCTTTATGTTGCCTAATCTTTCCCTACTTTAAATCATTCTTCCCTTCCTCCTGATTCCCCTTTCTCCTTTTTCTTTCCCCCTCCATTTCTCTTTTCTCTTTTTTACTCCATTTCCCTCTGTCCTTCCTTTCCTCCAACAATTCTGAGGATATTAATTTCTTCCCTTTGTCTATTCCTACCGTCCCTGTATCCTTTTGTCCTCCCCAGCCGTTTTCATCCCTCCCAGTGTCTTGTTTCTCTGTTCTTCATGTACCTCCTCCTTTCTTTTTGTCCTTTCCCTTTCTTCTTTCGCACCACTCTAGTCTTGATTCTTTTTCCTACTTTGCATCCTCCTCTCTACCAACTCTTCCCACTCTTTGTCCATGATTTTTTTGCATTTTTCTCATTCTTCCCGTTCAGTCTCTCTTCCAGGTATCAGATCAATGCCAGAACAGAGCTGGCAGTCCGCTACAATGACATCTCCCCTCTGGAGAATCACCATTGTGCTGTGGCTTTCCAAATTTTCTCACAGTCAGATTACAACATCTTCTCCAACTTTGACCCAGAGGCCTTAAAACAGATATGACAGGTACATGTGTACTTATAATGCTATACATTGTGAGGACCAGTTTGATTTTTAGATCATGCAACTGAGGACATTTTAGTAGAGGACATTTTGGCCAGTCTGCACAACTTCAAAGGGCTTTTTGAGGGCTAAGACTTGGATTTAGGATTCAGGTTAGAATTAGGTTTGGGTTAGTGTTAGGTATTTGTTTGTGATGGTCAAGGTTAGGGTAAGAGGCAAGTCATTATGTCAATGAGTGTCCTCACAGAGATAGTACATATGTTTGTGTGTGTGTGTGTATGTATATGTGTTTGTGTGTATTGATGAGCTGTTTGTTCTTATATTCAGGGAACCATCACACTGATCCTGGCCACAGACATGGCCCGACATGGTGAGATCCTTGACTCATAAACTCGACAACTTTGACTACACAGATGAGGAACACGTCAACTGTGTAAGGACGCATCGTTTTACAAACAATTCATAAGGTGCTGTGTCACAGAACTGTGAAGTTTTGTTGAGATGATCTGGATCAGTTTTTTTCTTTGATCAAGAAAACATGACATCATATGGACTGAGATGTAACTCATTGATTCAGCAGTGTTTTGATGTCATCCTGCATCATCAGCACTGTGTGGACACACATGAAAAATAAGAATAAAAAATAATACGAAAAGGTTCTTTATACATCATGCACTTTCAAGCACTGAATAAAATTATATTTTTACACTACATACTGTGTTGTTATTACCTTAGGAATATAATACATTAAGAGCGGGACTTTAATTGTGTTTTTTTCACTGTGTTTTTATGTACTTCAGTGAGCAAAAATCCGAGATGTCAGTGTATATACAGGAATAAAATAATATAATGGTTTAGCTACATATGCAGAGTTTAGCCATCTCTAGAGACTGTAAAATTTAGCATTGTAGCAGGATTAATTTAGTAAGGTAGCAGCAAAGTCATTTAATCTAAAAATGCATCCCATCTCAGAATACCAAGTTTTGAACTGCACCAACTATGAACTATGATTTCCAGTGTTGCACTGTTACAAGAACTCTCTTTTCATTGTAAACTTTGTCTTCTCACCTTGTGCTCTGTGCCGCTAAAGATGTTGCTTATCAAGTGCTGCAACATCTCCAATGAGGTGCGGCCCATGGAAGTAGCTGAGCCCTGGGTTGACTGTTTGCTGGAGGAGTACTTCATACAGGTGGGTCCACCAAGGTTGGGAAATATTTTCAATTGTTCCATTTTATGCCAACAATAAATAAATTACATTATATTTCTGCCTATTTTTCATTTTTTTAAGCTATAAAATGCCGCAAAAACAGCATGTAGACTAAAAAGTTAGATGATTTTTGCAATCATTTTAGGCAGAAAGTTTTTCTTTTAGCTACTGAGTATGATGTTCAATATATGATAAAAGATCAATATACATCAGATGACCAGTCTTCATTCATTTACATTAGTGAATGGGCAGAAAAACTGTAAAAAGAGAATCCCTCCCTCCTGTATCTATGAACCAAAATGATAATTTGCTGAGGTTTCTGTCTGTGCTATTCAGAACGACAGGGAGAAGGCTGAAGGGCTTCCTGTGGCTCCATTCATGGACAGAGAAAAGGTCGCCAAACCAACAGCTCAGATTGGCTTCATCAAGTTTGTCCTCATCCCCATGTTTGAGACTGTGATGAAGGTGAATATGCAAGAAAGCGATGAGATCAGGTCAAAGTGAGAGATCTGCAAATTGGGAGTGGGTTCTGGAAGTGTTTCTGTACAATGTGAAGTAGCACTTGTTTGAGTACTTTTAATAATAACTTCAATCTTATTAAACCCAGCATCATATGAGTCTCCTGCATAATTCAACCCTACTCTTATGATATGGTTTGGGAATTGGAGTTATTGCAATTATTTCAGCTTATTAACAACAGCTGTCTGTGGTACTGAAGATAATGCTGAATACAGGTGGAAGTAATTTTGCATATTTAACTGAAAGCTGTGGTATATATTAAAATACATATTCCACAAAGACTAAGTGTTATAAAGGACAAGAAATGTTTTATGCTTGGAAATCTTTAGTATGGAAATGAAGCTTATTTTTTCAGTAAACTGTCTACAGCTTTCAGCTTGTTGCCCCTTATAGTTCATGTTCCTGTTTATGTTACTCTCATATTAAACCTAAAATTAAGCTGTGATGGTTCCTATTAGTTTCATGAGTATACACATCATCATGTGTATGCCATCATTTCTTATAAGACCTGCTAAATTTAAGCCTGTGGAAAATACAATTGCATCATACATAAAAAGAAAAGAGAAAATGCAGAACCTGAAAATACATCAAAAAAGTGGAGGGAATGGAGAAATTGAGCAAATACGTTTTTTAGATTTTAGAATTATTTGTGTTTGTTTTAGTTTTATTCTTATTCTATCCAATTTAAACATTGTCTCCAGAATAAGAACACTTGTTTATTGATTATAGACTTATAAATGAACAAAAACAATTAAAAAAACAATAATCAGTAAGACATGTAGTTTTTTTGTTCCTTCCATTTTCTAAAGGTGCTTTTATCCTTCTACAGTGGATAGGAGGCACTCATTAATCTCCAATCATTTCTAAGGGTCTTTAGTTATGATACTTTTGAAAACAACTTTTAAGTTTATGGAGGTATGTAAGGTGGATTTTAGAGTCATGTCATCCTTTGGATGCTTTTGGGAAATGAGGCCCTGGATCTTTGCTTCTAGAACCCTGGATGCCCAAAACTCTCCCCTCATTATAATAGTCCACTGCAAATAATGCGTGAAATGATGATGGGTAGACTGATTTAAATTTGGTCAAGTGCCTTTCAGAGATTCTGGAAATTAAACATATGTCCCTGCTGAGGCTTTCAGTTGCTAAAAGGAACCAGTAATTTTCAAAAGTCAAACGCTTTGTACAGGCAGGACTTGATGGAGGAGCTTAGAAGCCAAGGCTGTGTCTGAAAATTCCTCCTTATTCAACATGTAGTGCACTGTTTTCACTGTCCACACTTTTATCGAGTGTCTATACAGTGACTTAAAAAATCCCCAGAGTAGGAAAAAAATTTGACATTCCATGGTATATTCTGACAATCCCACAATGCAATTTGTTGCATTTTATAGATATATAATTAAGATTGGTGTGATTCTAAAGCTCTAATTGATGGTGCAAATTGATGATTAATATATGTCTAAAGTTATTGCTCATTATAGAGTAAACTACTGTTTTTACCCACTCTTGGAGCAGATCGCTTCAACTTCTGCAATGTTTTGGTCTGTCCTGCAAACAGAACATCTACCCGCAGATCTACCCACAGATTTTTCAGTATTATTCAGGACAGGGGACTGTGATGGTCATTTTTAAACCTTTCAGCTTGTAATAAGTAAATCATGGTGGATTTTGAGCTATTCTTTGGACCATTGTCCTGTTGTAGAAACCCGCCTCTTTTAACACTCACTTTCATGACTGATTGGAAGATATTTGTACACAGAATTTGCTGATAATTAATGGAATCCATTCATCCTTTGAGCTGTGCAATGTTTCCTTTTCAGCTGGCTGCCACTCAAAAAAAAAATACCCCAAAAAAATATATTCCAATACCATGCTTAATGGCTGTGAAAGGGGAGTTACTAATATTGACTCAGACTCACTCCAACCCTTGCACATGCCACAATTTATTGTTTGTGTTGGTTTGAATTGTTTCGTTTTTTGCTATTTTTTAAGTTCATGAAATAAAAAGTAACATCACAGCTAACATTAAACTGTGCCTTTTCTGTTCCTGCAATCATCAGTGCATTAACATTTGAAGAATGTCGATGCCAATTTTAATGTCTCTTTCCTGCAGGTGGTGGAGTGACCTCTTTTCAATTGAAGAATCAACAAAAAATAGAATTTACCCAAACTTTTGCTTGCAGCTCTATGTAAACTCAAATTAATTGTAGTGATGATAGAGACTTAAACCTTGCATGTATATGTTTGTGTACTAGCTGTTCCCGCAGATGGAGGGAGCAATGATGCAGCCACTCAGAGAATCAAGAGAACGATATGAAGAACTCAAACAGATTGATGATGCCATGAATGAGGTTGGGGATATGGTGAGAGGAAGTGTGTGTGTATGTGTAAGTGTGTAAATCATCTCATTTGTCCTTGATGCAGATTGTGACTCAAGTAATGTTCCCTTATGGTGCAGAAAAAGAAAAGTGAAAACTTGACTGTGGGAGGAAAGAAGTAAAATTTTTTGAAAAGGTAGGACAGAACAACTAGCAATTTCTCTCTGTGATTAATGTACTCTGTCTTTCCAACTCCCTGAAGTGTTAGCTGTCACTATATGGTCAGGTTGCAGTTCAGAGGCTAACTTGGAGAAACAAGCAGTGGACCACCAGGATGTGGGATCTCGTAAACTCAGGTAGATTTCCAGTCTGTTAGAGTGGATCTGTGAGAGCGGCTCTCAGTGTTACAAGTTAGAGATGGACTCAATGACCAGATGCACAATACAAAGCCCTTTTAAGGGAATGCCAGCATTTGTATAAGACAGGCTACTTAAGTGAACAATATTTACATACATAACTTGCATTTTTTTGACGTGTTTTTTTTTTAAACAGATTGTACAGATTTTTAGTGATATTTGTTAGCTCCTACAAAAAATAAAGATTACTCTTAATTACAAAATCCTTTGACTTGCCGTCTCTGCTTATTATTGCTGTACACAGGAATCGTGCAAAAGAGTTATCCTGACCTCTTCTATTCTTGATAAAATAATATATCTATAAAACAAATATGTCATACAAAGAGTCATGCAGGGAAATTTGCAGTATATGTCCATGTTATGTTTATGTTTCATGACATGTGGGCAACTGCCCTAGTGCTGCAGACATTCAGGGGCCTCAAAGGCCCCATATGTACTGTGTGTAAGTTGATTTGTCGTAATTGGATTATTTACAAATATGCTGGAAACCACATGTAAAGACAAAAATGGCCATTGCGATATTTCCTACATCATAGTTCCAGACAATACATAATGTGTGGAAGTTTTGGAAAACATAAAAGAAGTTACAAATCCAATCTCGTACTACAGAAAAGAGCTATAATAATTATGAACTAAATCTAAAGGGATTTTTACAAAAGAAAGGATAAGTGTAATAAGTTGTGGCTTCAGCTTATACCATTTCTGTCAATATTAACTTGGTTTGATTTGATTTGTTGTTTCAAAAATCGACTTATGATTAAGTGGTAAGTGGTAACTGACTATACTTATATATTGCTTTTCATGTCTCATTGACCACTCAAAGAGCTTTATATTAATGCCACATTCACCCCCTCAAACACACATTCATACATACTGATGGCTCAGCCATCAGGACAGTTTGGGGTTAAGTGTCTTGCCCAAAGACATTTCAACATTCAGATTTGAGGAGCTGGAGATCAACTGGCAATTGACAACCTGATCTAGTTGTATAAGTTAAAAATGACAGAAAAAACTGTCAAAAAAAATATGTATAGCAGGTTCCACAATTCACTGGGAAACCTAAATATCGACCTCATAAGTTTAATTCCTATTATCTATATGTTATCTGTCATACACAAAACTGTAACAATTCCATATGAAGGTAGCCATTATTATGTAGAAAATGTGTAATCATTGTACATTGTACATATTTATTACATATACTTCTTGATGCAGTAGAATTCAACATAAGCAGACAAAGTTCCTTTTTTGTCCTTCTGAATACTGTGTGGTTGTCAGTAGGAAATGCATATAAAATACAATTGCCAGACACGGAATTATTTCAGCCTTTCAGGTAAGCAGTATCACCATCTTATTTGAGATACAATTACCATCTCAAATGTTCTCCAGCCCAATAAACATACTGAAAACATGTCTATCTGTTATTTCTTACAATTCCTATGACATAGAAATTCAATAATCTTGGAGATAATAAGGGGTAAAATGAGCTATGGAAATGGATATTTATCTGCCATAGGTAAAATATCTCAAATCTGTCTATTTTTGTAAGAAGGATAAACCAATTTCATGTACATTTTTATGTTAACACTTTCTACCCTGCATCGCATTTTGGTCCTATGAAAATGAACAATATATGCTACCACACCTTCTTTTATTCTTTATATCTTCTCATCCATTAGTGGTAGAGACCTCAAATATTGGCAGAAAATTAATAAAAGATTGTGCAGAAAAATAGTAATGGAGGTATGGTTGGAAAAATGGGTTTATAATACCCTCAATATCACTCTTGCCTAGGGCCTTATGGAAAATCAATGCAGCACAAACTTTTAATGGTTCAGTCATACAGAAATATTTTAAAGAAAACAAAAATTAATCTACACAGGCCATGTCACAAAGCACACACACTTCATGTGCTTTATCGATGAACACTTTTAACTTAAAATTCATCATTCAAAGCATCCAACATAAAGGACATAATACGTACTTTTCAAAGGGTCTGCTCAGGCAGATGATTGAGTGAAATTGTCCAATGTCTCCTTCTTGGCCTTCTTATTGTTGTTTGCTTTCTGTGTCATTGTCCTTTTCAACTGCTGCTCCTCCAGTCTCTGCTGCTTCTTCTGCAGATACACTGTCACATTGTCAAAACTTGTTTTGTATAGATGCTCAAAGCGGTCGTTGGTCCTCTTAGAGGCTGGTGTGGCACAGAAAGGCAGGAAGAAGAAGATTGGTGACAGGAACCACAGCACACTTTTACAATCGACTATGGTAAGTAAACAAATGCACAAAAAAATGGGAGATGTGGGGACATAAACCAAAAATTTTTGACTCCAATTTTTACTTTTAAGCCAAGATTAGGAAAGATACTGTATTACCATACAGTGCACCATGAGAATGTTTATTCTCATTTGGTTAAAACTGCCTCCTTTTTAAGAGAATATTAAAAAACAACAACACTTTAATCCACGGGTAACCAAAGTTTTAGAGTAGCCAGCCCAAAGGTTCAAAGAATATATAGTACGTACAAACCATGGATACATAGTACAAAAATTAAGCACCACAACTTCACTCAGTAACTTCAATCAGTGTGCTGCAAATGCAATCAAATCACATATACAGATATCCCATGCCTCTCCAACACCAAATATATATTTGTTAAATAGTTGTCAGTCAAATGAGTTACACTGCTGTCAAGTTTGTTTGTCCTCCTCAGTGTGAACAGATATAAACTAAACTTTTTCAAGAAACAGGAAATATGTTGACAGGGACTGAGTGAGTTACGCTGTGGGATACAAAATGAGTCGAATTTTTTAAAATAAATTCCAGGCATATTGCCCCTCAAGTGCGACGCCAAGCTTTACCTCTGCAGGCACAACTCTCTGTCTCATTCAATTAACTACATGGCAGCTGACAAAGACATGAATGAGCTTTTACCTTTCTTTTTAAATGTGATCATTTTTAAAGTATATATAGCCAAAATCACAGCATAGCCATTGTATTTAACTGATGTGTCTGGTTATTTTTTTTCAGACATCATCATGATTATAAAATCAGGATTTTTGAAGCAGAGCAGCAGCTTGGAAATGGCTTGAAAGTGACTGATGGTTATTTAAGTACAGATAATCAATAAGCCAACCAGGGTATTTTGGTAAATGGTAAATGCACTGTACTTATACAGCGCTTTCCTAGTCTTATTGACCCCTTGGAGCGCTTTCCACTACTGCTACATTCAGCCATTCAGACATACATTTATACAGCGCCTTTCTACAAATTTTCTACATACATACACATTGACACTTTTGAGATACACTGGGGGCAAGGAGCATGGGATCAAATCACCGACCTTCTGGTTAGTGGATGGCCCGCTCTACCACCTGAGTTACAGCCTCCCCGGGTTTTTTCCTCTCCCTCTGTTATTTGATTGTCTTTGTTCATTTTGATTTTAACCTATGCAAATAAACTCAAAATGAATTGTTACACACATCTGGCCCGTCTGTCATCTTTAAACTCAAAGCAGCAGAAATGCAGGCTTATCAACAGTTTTCAGTTCATTTTTCCCTCATTAATCTACATTCAATACCTCATTATAAGAAAAAAACATAATTTTAGATTCTTGCAAATTTGTTAAAAAGGAAAACTGAAATATTTCATTAGATATAAATAATCAGACCCTTTGCTGTGACCCCCGAAACATGGCTCAGGTGCCTACCATCTCCATCCATCTCCAAGATGTTTCTACACCTTGACTGGAGTCCACCTGTGGTAAATTCAATTGGACATGATTTTTGGAAAGGCCCACACCTGTGTCTATATAATGTTTCACAGCTGACAATACATATTGGAGGAAAAAAACAAACCACGAGACTGAAGGAACTGCCTGCAGAACTCAGAGACAGGATTGTGTAAAGCCACAGATCGGGAAAAGGCTACAAAAACACTTCTTCTGCACTGAAGGTTCCCACAAGCACAGTGGCCTCCATAATTCTTCAATGGAAGAAGTTAGGAACAAATAAAACTCTTCTTTAAGTTGACTACACAGCCCAACTGAAAAGGTCCTTAGTAAGAAAGGTGACCAAGAACCTAATGGTCACCCTACCTGAGCTCAAGAGAGCCTATGTGGTATACCTCCAGAAGGACAACAATCACTGCAACACTCCACCAATCTGGACCTTATGTCAGAGTGTCCAGACAGAAGCCTCTTCTCAGTGACACTTGAAAGCAGCTTATAGTTTGCAAAAACACTTAAAGGAATATAAGACTGTGAGAAACAAGATTCTCTGGTCTGATGAAAACAAGGCTGAAATATTTGGCTGCAATTCTGAGTAAACAACTCTTGTACATGTCCCTGAGTGGCCCAGACAGAGCCCTGATTGATGCCCCAATGGAACTGTGGACACACCTGAATATGTCTTTCCACGGGTGGTCTCCATCGAGCCTGACAGAGCTTGAGAGGATTGCAAGAGAAAGATGGAAGAAAATTCCCAAATTCCTATTACCAAAGCCTGTTACTTCATACCCAAAAAGAATCGAGGCTGTAATTAAGGCAAAAAGTGCTTCAACTAAGCACTGAGAATGGGTCTGAATACTTATGTCAATGCGACTTTTCAATTTGTCCTTCTTAGTACATTTGTGAAAAATTCTAAAATTTTGTCTTGTTTCTTTTGTTTTCCCAGCTGTCCCTTAAACAAATGAATGTATCAAATCCGGAATTCTATTTAATGTACACCCCAGTGACACAGAGTTGTAGATGAGGATGCAAGTTACCCACAGTGTCTGTTAGGGAGGTGGGAGGAAACCCCTAGCAGGACTGACTCAGATACCCACCCACTGTCAAGCAGTCAGTCAGCATTCAGTGATCCAGTGTCACACACTGCACTAGTTAGATCAATTCAGAAGTTACACCAATAAAACAAATAATTATGAACCGCAAACCTGCTGTATTTAGCCTGTGTCAGCAGCACAAGATGTTTTGGGAAGGTGGTGTGTAAGGTCATGTGAAACAGCAGGTCATTTCTGTCTAAAGGATGTAAGTGGGATGAGGATGAGAGAAGGGGGACACTGAAGATGCACTGACAAGAGGCCATAAGGCTGTGTGTGTTTGTGTGTGTCATGACAACTCACCTTCAAGTGACTCCCAGCGTGGCTTGAAGGTCATGGTCACTGTGTTCAGCTCAGGGCTCTCAGCATCACACTAGATGGAGAAGGAGAAAGCAAAGGTCAGTCTCAGGTTAGGGAGAGCCAGTGCAAAAAGAATGAAAATATAATGAGAAAAACTAAAAAACTTGGCCACGTCAGCAAGCCAGTCAGTACACCTTTTTGTCTCGGCAACTGCAGAGTGATCCATTCATACATGTACAGATACAGCTCCTATACAAGTAATTCTCTTGAAAAAAAAAACAGGAAAGTCCAAGAGATTGTGAACTGCCAATTAAAAATGTATGATAACCTCCTCAGCAGCAATACATAAATCAGGCCATTTATTTCAGAGTCGCAAGACCAGAGCTACTTTGAGTAAAATGCATATGACAGCCTGCTGGAGTTCGCCAAACAGCATTTAAAGGATCTGAGTATGAGGGAAAATATTCTCTGGTCTGATAAGACAAAACGGAACAATTTTCTTATTAGGTAGGAATTCCAACCATTTTGTTTGGTGAACACCTGGCTCTGCACATAAACTGGACACCACCACCTACAGTAGTGTTCAAAATAATAGCAGTCCAATGTGACGAACCAGATTAATCACTGTTATTAGTATATTTTTTATTGCTACATGGCAAACGAGTTACCAGTAGGTGCAGTAGATTCTCAGAAAACCAACAAGACCCAGCATTCATGATATGCGCGCTCTTAAGGCTGTGCAATTGGGTAATTAGTTGAAAGGAGTGTGTTCAAAAAAATAGCAGTGTCTGCCGTTGACTTTACAAACTCAAAACAATTTTGTACAAACTTTTTTGTTTCTAGGATTTAGCAATCCTGTGAATCACTAAACTAATATTTAGTTGTATGACCACAGTTTTTTATAACTGCTTCACATCTGTGTGGCATGGAGTCAACCAACTTGTGGCCCCTTTCAGCTGTTATTCCACAACATTCCACAATTCATTTACATTTCTTGGTTTTGCTTCAGAAACAGCATTTTTGATGTCACCCCACAAGTTCTCGATTGGATTAAGGTCCGGGGATTGGACTGGCCACTCCATAACATTAATTTTGTTGGTGTGGAACCAAGATTTTGCTCGTTTACTAGTGTGTTTGGGGTCATTGTCTTGTTGAAACACCCATTTCAAGGGCATGTCCTCTTCAGCATAAGGCAACATGACCTCTATAAGTATTTTGACATATGCAAACTGATCCATGATCCCCGGTATGCGATAAATAGGCCCAACACCGTAGTAGGAAAAACATGCCCATATCATGATGCTTGCACCACCATGCTTCACTGTCTTCACTGTGTACTGTGGCTTGAATTCAGAGTTTAGGGTCGTCTCACAAAATTGTAACCTCTACTGCGCATGCCTTTTTTTTAACAGAGGGACTTTGCGGGGGATTCTTGTAAATAGATTAGCTTCACACAGACGTCTTCTAACTGTCACAGTACTTACAGGTAACTCCAGACTGTCTTTGATCAACCTGGAGCTGATCATTGGCTGAGCCTTTGCCATTCTGGTTATTCTTTGATCCATTTTGATGGTTGTCTTCCGTTTTCTGCCACGTGTCTCTGGTTTTGCTCTCCATTTTAAGGCATTGTAGATCATTTTAGCTGAACAGCCTATAATTTTTTGCACCTCTTTATAAGTTTTCCCCTCTCCAATCAACTTTTTAATCAAAGTACGCTGTTCTTCTGAACAATGTCTTGAACGACCCATTTTCCTTAGGCTTTCAAAGAGAAATGCATGTTCAACAAGTGCCGGCTTCATCTTTAAATAGGGGCCACCTGATTCACACCTGTTTTTTCACAAAATTGATGACCTCACTGATTGAATGCCACACTGCTATTTTTTTGAACACACCCCTTTCAACTAATTGCCCAATTGCACAGCCTTAAGAGCGTGCATATCATGAATGCTGGGTCTTGTTGGTTTTCTGAGAATCTACTGCACATACTGGTAACTCGTTTGCCATGTAGCAATAAAAAATATACTAATAACAGTGATTAATCTGGTTCGTCACATTGGACTGCTATTATTTTGAACACTACTGTATATGGTTAAGCACAGTGGTGACAGCATCATGCTCCAGGGGAGGCTCCTTAGCTTCGAGATAGGTTAGATTGGTCAGAACTGAGTGAAGAATGAATGCAGCCAGAAAGGTCCTTGAAGAAAACTGTTCCAGAGTGACCTGGGCAACTGTCCAAGTGACCTGACTGTGGGAGAGACCTGGTGGAGAGACCTGAAGATGGCTGTTCACAGATGCTTTCTATCTAATTTGATAGAGGTTGAGAGGATCTGCTAGGAAGAATGGGATAAACTGCCCAAATCCAAAGGTACTTACCCATGATAACTTGAAACTATAATTGTTGCCAAAAGGGCTTCGACAATATACTGAATTAAGTGTCTAAATTTTAGTGAATCAGAGATTTCAGTTTTTGATTTTTACTAAATTTGCTCTAATTTCTAAGAACATGTATTCGCTTTGACACTAAGATAATTGAGTTTTAGATTGACTGGCATAAATGGTAATAAATTCCATAATTTCAGAACAAAAACTAGCTACATTTACCCAGCCAATATGTAGATTCTTAATCATTTCAATATCATAACAAAACCTCTCATGTGTTTATGCTTATTTATAGAATACAACATTAAAACTAAAAGCTAAAACCAGTATCTAAATGTGAATAAATGTATTACACCATACCTCCCAGGAGTCTTGTCTGTGTGTGTAGATTTGGAGTGGTGCACTTCTGGAGTCCATTAGCACCCAGAGTCGTCCTTCTGGATCAAATGTCATGTCCAGGGGAAAGTGCGGCAGGGAGAGCCTGCTGTGTGGTACAAGCCTGACTTCGGTCATCCGGTCCAGAGTGAAAAACTGAATGGTGGACACTCTGAGTACACACAAGAAACATAAAAGTGATCAGCTGATCACTGGGTGGATCCATCATTTTTTAGATGCCCATTTTCTATATGAGAGACTTGAAGGAAGCAATGACTTCAGCGATTGGCTAGTTTGTGCTCGACTTTGCTTCTGACCTACTCGGTCAGCTACATGTGTAGCATAGACTGTAAAGCCTGGTAAATAAATAAATACTTTACTAGAAATAAATTTCAGTCCAAACAGTGACTAAAGAAAAAGTGATGTGAACATGTTTGCTCAACTCTGGAAGAAAATAAAAATCAACTCCTACATTGCAGTTATGTTTTTATTTTCATTTTTATTTTATCAATTTTTTTCTGTCATTCCACAATCACATCACATTGCAGTACTGATGTTCAGAGGTGAAAAGCAAACATATACATTTTCCTAAGTACCGGAAATTAGCTTAGTTTTAAATTTACATGACATAGTAATTAATTGAGAAATGTTTTTACTACATCTATCTAAGTCCTGTATTTATGCGTCATGTGGAAGATAAATATTTGACTTTGCAAATATGTGATAAATGTATGAACTATAATGCACTGTTTTAGGTTAAACTATGCAGTGAGTGTACACAGATAGTCTAGCCGCAGTGCATGCTATCTCTGTCAATGACAAAGAGAAAATATCTTTTCCCTGGTCTTGCAGGGTCAAATGTGTGATGATTCACACACAGCGAGTTACACTCACCTTTCACACAGCACAGCTATGTGACATCCATTAGGGGAGATGATGATCTTGCACACAGTTGACTTCTGGCAAACAGAACAAAGACAAACAGAAAAAATGGTTGTGTCATTAATGGTTTCTTTTTGTTCATTTTACAAAACAGGTACATTACTACATCCCTTAACTGATTAAACTACAATAAAGAATTGATTGAAACTTTTAATTCTACAGAGGACACCTACTGAAAACAAGACCTGTTTAGCAGGACTGCACTGCTTACAGTACTGTAAGGGTTCCTCTAAATATCTCTAACTTGGGGTTTGAAAGAGGACTAATACTTAAAAGCTGCTTTTACCAACAATTCTACATTAACAAATAGATCAAGCAACTATGTAACATGAAAGGGGTTGGTCCTTGTGACACCACCACAGATAATTATCTTATCCACAACTTTACTGTTTCAGGCTTTGCTTCCCAATAACAACTAATCATAAAAGGTAAGAGTTTTTTCTATTAGTTTTTATGCAAACACTTACATTTTTACACGCATTTCCCCAAAGCAATGCGTATGAGCATGTGCATGCTATTAAGAGCTTAACGTCTTAGGGATATAAAGATCTGGATGACCAGGAACTTCCTACAATTGAACTCAGATAAAACTGAAGTTATTGTGCTTGGCCCACAACAACTGAGAAACATATTATCTAATAATATACATACTCTAGATGGCATTGCTCTGACCTCTAGCACCAACGCTAGGAATCTTGGAGTTGTCTTCAATCAGGACATGTCCTTTAACTCCCACATAAAGCAAACTTCAAGGACTGACTTTTTTCACCAACTTAATATCACACAAATCAGGCACATCCTCTCTAAAAATGATGCAGAAAAACTAGTATATGCTTTCATTACTTCTAGGCTTGATTATTGCAAATGCTTATTATCAGGCTGTCACAATAAAACATTAAATAGTCTCCAGCTGATTCAGAATGCTGCAGCACGAGTACTAACAAGAACCAGACAAAGAAATCATATCATTGGCTCCAAGATAATAATACAAAAATCATATCATTGGCTCCAAGACAATAATACAAAAATCAAGGATACAATTTATAATCCTCCTCCTCACCTACAAAGCCCTTAATGACCAGGTACCATCCTATCTTAAAGAGCTCATAGTACCTTACTATCCCATGAGAACACTTCATTCCAAGAATGCAGGCCAACTTATGGTTCCTAGAGTCTCCAGTAGAATGGGGGGCAGAGCTTTCAGTTATCAGGCTCCTCTGCTGTGGAGCCATCTTCCAATCTGGTTCCAGGAGGCAGACATCCTCCATGTTTAAGAGTCGGCTTAAATCCTTCCTCTTCGATATAGCTTATGGTTAGAACTGGCTCAGCATTAGCTCGAGCCATCACCTCATTATGCTGCTATAGGCCTAGACTGCCGGGGGACTTCCCATGATGCACCGAGCTTCCCTTTCCACCGCCTCCTCCTCTCTCCCTGTGCACATTAATATCTCAAAAATGCTCGTTACTAACTGTCCTCCCTCTCTCCTGCAGTTTTGTTCTTTCTCATCTCTCTCTCTCTCCTCCTGTCGCTTTCTGCAGGTTTTTCTGCCTCTGATGCTCCTGAGTCTGGATCCATGGCTGTAGATCATCTACTGCCCCATGAGCCTGATCAACAACCACCGCTTTAATTATTATAAATGCTACTGTTACCATTTCATTTAGTCCTATTAGTAATATTATCAGCCCTGTTAGTATAACTATAATATATATAGCTATTAGTTCCATTATTTACTATGCTCTCTTCCCTCCCTCCTGCCCCCCTTCTTTCATTCTCTCTCTTTCTTTCACTCTCACCTTAGCCGGTTGAGGCAGACAGCCACCCACCATGAGCCAGGATCTGTTCAATGTTTCTACCTGTTAAAAGGGAGTTTTTCTTTGCTGCTGTCGCCAAGTGCTTGTTCATGGGGGAAATGTTGGGTCTCTGTAAATAATAACTATAAAGAGTCTGGCCTAGACCTGCTCTATATGAAAAGTGCCCTAAGATAGTGTCTGTTATGATATGGCGCTATATAGATAAAATTGAACTGAATTAAATTACTCAAATACTGCTCAGAATTAGTATGTAAGATGGAACCAGAATATAGTCTTGTTTCTGTATTCCTGGTATGAATTTTTTTTTTGCAGTGCTGTGGGGAAAAACAGGCTGTGATTACCTTCTGTTTGTCAGCCTCGGAGCTCGATGTCTCTTCAAGCTCTTTAAGGTCCCAGGTTTGCAGCCTACAGCCAGACTCATACTGCCACAACTGCACAGTCCCATCCTGAAATATACAAAGACACTAAATATAACACTACAAATCAGCTGGACGTGGGATTTCAATTGTTCAGAATGAAACCTCAGGGTCAGCTCTGATATTTTTCAGTCACAGTTTCAATCTACAGTAGATCTTTGCTGAATTAAAGGTGGAGACTTCCCTGGTTTTTCTGCCATTGTTGCATTTACAAGACAAGAGAATATGCCCTATGAGCAGCATTACTTATTCACCCTCTCATGCTGAACAGAGGGTAAACTGGATGCTTCAGGGATTCACTGTTGCTAAGCAGTATTACGAGATGGAACTGGATGGGGACAGGTGGTTAGCATGCTAACTTCAGTAGAAGAAAAGAAGAGATAGAAATAGATGCAAGAAGAAAGTCAACATTAGCCTTATTTTCTATCATGGAACACAGCTCTTGGCAAGTAAAAGAATGAAGTTTAATATTAAACTTGTGATATTTCTTTTAGACTGGTAAATAAACAGCTGTTATGCCATAAATGCTAATCTCGGCTATGTAGCAATAGCAATAACGTACAAATAGCGCATCAAAGTGGAAAGTAGAAAGTAAACATTCTTCTACAGGTAATTTGTAAATCCAAGCTGTTGGACTCACAAACCACAACAGTTTAACTAAAAATCACCTGGAAGGTGGAAAGTCAAATTTTACATCTTCATCAAAATGTCAACTGTATATTGACTGAAGTGGAGGACATAAAGCTTGGAATATTGATAAGTGGCCTGTGTGCATTTGTGTGTTAATGTAACTTACCCCTGATCCAGACAGCAGACAGTGGGAATGAACTGAGGGGACCAGCAAGGCACTGACAAACCTGAGACAAATCAGGAAAAAAAACAGGAAAAAGAATGATAAAATTAATCTTTACTCCTTCCTGGAAACCTCATTAAGCATAAACAAAAAATAGACAATGTTGGATCTGGTATCTGCCAACAGAAAAAGCACACTGCACTATTATCTACAGTGTATCCCCTGTCCAGAGTGATGTCAAGTTGAGGAATTTTAGCCTGATTGATGCTTTAACTCTCAGGAAAATAGTAACAGAACTGAAGCCCTCCAATTGTTCCCTTGAATCAATTCCTACTTCCCTTTTTAAATTGAGAATTTTTAATTCAGTATTGCCCATGCCACAGTAAATCACTCCCTACTGCTTGTTATCTTTCTCACTACTTTAGTTAGGGAGCCTGCATATTTTAATACTGAGCAATTGTCGACTAATTTCAAATCAAATTAAAAGACAAGATTAAGTGAGCGCATTGCCCTGTCTGGAGCTGTTTGTTGACCTCTTAGTTAGAGAAAATTTTCGCATCAATAGATGACCACACTGCCAAGCACAATATGGTTACCAATGGTGCACCCAAGGATCAATTTAAGGGCCGTTACTTTTTAATTTGTATATGTTACCCCTAGGCAGTGTCATCAGGGGGCACAGCATGTCTTTCCACGGCTATGCTGAAGACACTGAGCTTTACAATCCTGGTTAAAATTAATTGTAACCCTGAACAGCTTCAGAAATAAACGCAAATTACCCAGTTTTGTATAATCGAATTATTTAAATAAACTGTCCAAGGTTATTGAACAAAAGAAAATAAAAAACAAAACTTGCAGAATATTGAAATAATACAATCATAAAATGTAACCTGGACATAATTACTGGCATCCTTCACTAATCTGTGGTTGCAGAACCACTGGCAAAAATGCCTCAAATATTTCTTGCAGCCATCTAAAAGCTTTGTGTGCCTGTCTGCATGTCAGCTCTGACACTCATGGGTTGGCTGTGGCTCAGAAGGTAGGGCGTGTCACCCACTAACAAGAAGGTTGGTGATTTGATCCCTGGCTCCTTCATATGTTGAAATATCCTTGGGCAAGACACTGAACCACAAATTGCCCTTGATGTACCATCAGTGTTTGCGTGTATGTATAGCTGCATGTATAGAAAAACTCTTTATGAGTGTGTGCAATAGGTGAATGTAGCATGTTGTTAAAGCACTTTGAGAGGTAAATGAGACTACAAAAGCGTTTTCAGTGCAGTCCATTCACTCTTCTATTGCTATGTGATCAAGCTCTTTTTTGAGTTGCTCTTAAGTTTGCAGGAGTACTTTTTGCAATGACATTTCAGCTTTAAATGTTTTTAATGGGATTTAGGTCAGGACTTATTGCTGGCTAGTTTAAAACAGTCCATCTTTTCCTTTTCAGCCTTCTCATTCTTTTGTACTGCTGGATGTGTTCTTCAGGTCATTGTCCAGCTGAAAGACCAAAAACCTTCACAGATTTCACTCTAAAATGCCTTGGTAATCTTCTGATTTTATCATTTATTTGATACATTTAATGCCTCCAGTACCAGAGTCAGCAGAGCAGCTCCACAGCCTGGAAAACGGTGGAAACTCCACTGTGTTTTACCGTAGATGGGTGTTCTCTTCTATATACGCTTCATTTAGTCGCCGTACACATACTGAAGCACTACATTCCGAAAGAGCTCTAGTTTGGTTTGATCTGTCATTGTCCCAGAAATACTGTAGCTTAATCATTAAAGTTTTTGCAAACATTAGTCTTGGCTATTTGCACCCTTCTTTCATACTCCCTACTTGGATTAGTGTCCCGCATATGGTACAGAGTGAAACAACCATTCCGGATTGCTCCAGGTCCGTCTAAAGCTCTTTAGATTTCTTGAGTGGTGTTTTCACAGTCTGTATTAACCTTTGCAGATTTCTCTCATTGAATTTCTTCCTAGCGTCTTGAAGTGTCTTGGAAGTATCTTAAAAGTTTTATGACTGTGAAACTTCTTGATAACATTACGAACTGTTGAAACAGGTATTTAAAGAATTTATTTCAGGTTCCATTAACACTGAAAATTAAGCATAAGATAGTCTTATTTGTTTGATGTTTTGTTTAAGGAACTCATTTAAATTCATTAAAAGGATGCCAACAATTGTGTCGAGCATACATTATATTAAGACTACTGTAATTCTCTGCTATCTGGTCTACCGCAGAACACAAGAAATCAGCTACAATTTTTTGAATTTCTGCTGCATGAATTCCAACCAAAGACCAAAAGGAGAGCACACATTACAACTGCCTTAGACTTTACACTGATTGTCTGTTAGCTTTTTCTTTCATTTTAAAATTGATTTATTAGTCTATAAGGCACTTCATGGTCTTACACAAGACTATCCACCGGAAATGTTTTTATTTTATGAACCAGTGAGGCCCATCTCAACTGGTTCTTTTTGTTTTGGCTGTTACAAAATGCAGAATAAAAACCTTTGGTGAAGCTCCTTACAGCCATTGTGCTTCAAGCCACTGGTACAGCTTTCCAAAGGATCTGACAAAAGCTTAATATACTGATATTCTTAAACATACAGAAAAAATATCTTTAGTTTTGCACATATGTAGTGTCTTCTATTTTCTTTGATGTTCTGGTGTTTTGGTTCTTGATGATTCTATTGCTCAATTCAAATTTTTTTTTTAAGATTTAAGTGCTTTGTCGTAATGTTTTTATACTGTATGGTGTTTATTTTTTCCTTTTTTTGTATTTTGATGTACATTATTCTCCCGGTCCACTTTTACCATCCTTTGAATTTACAATTCCAAGTGCCTTGCAAATGACTTACATTCAACTACATTACACATTCATTCATGTACTGCAGTACACTTGAGGGCACTTTCCCTCCTTTAGGTTCAGTTACTCACTGTTGATGTCCCAGGCAGAAGGACTGAATGTTGTATGGACGCCTCAGGTGGCTCACTCTAATCTTCTCATCACGGTCAGCTGTGATAATGTATTTGTCATCCGGTGACATGGTCTAAAAGACAGCAGTAAGGGCAAGGATTGAGTCACTCAACACAGACACACATGCTGTAAAAATGATAGACTATGGTTAAGGTAAGTTGTAGAGAAGGTAATAATAATAATGATAATAATAACTATTATTATTAACTTTCTTTTAAAGTGCACTGCATAAATAAAGTTAGAAAGTGTATATATTGGACACAGCATATGCTAAACATATGGAGCTCCCTGGCTGTTACCTGTAATTTGTACCAGGTATAGCACATTGTTGTGTGTGTCCCTTTTGTGCTTTGGATTGTTTTTTTTTTGTTTTGTTTTGTTTTTCTTTTTTGTGGGCGTCTTTCTGAACAAATGTCTGTGTCATTTTTTTTGGGGGGGGGGGGGTGAGGTGTCTTGAGCGAGACTTATAAACAGCCAGCAGAGTAGCAATTTAGCAACATAACTAGCCAGCCTATGAAGTGCTTTAAAGGTAATCAGTAAAATCTTAAAAAGAATTCTATAACTAACTGCTAACCAGCTAAAAGAGGAAAAAAATAGAAGAAATATGTCATTGTCTTTTATAATTTAGTTGAAAGCTAAGCAGTTATTTTTTTTATTACTAGGTAAAGATGTGAGATAGTTTTTTTGGCTTTTGTGGCTGAAGGCAAAGAAGGTATGTGAGTCACAAACAGTAAAACACAGTAACAGCCTGTGGCCCGCAGCCATTTTCAGCTCACAGTGGCCATTTCTGTTTGTACTGTCCTGCACTGCCATATTTAAAACCAATCTGCTGACAAAAAAAGCACTGAAAACTTATAACTTCTTCACAGAAAAAGCATTCTGCTGTTTAGCCAGTAGCCACAGCAAAAGGAGGAACAATTTGATTTGATTAAAGCAGAGCAGTCTGGTCTGATGAAAATGTCTTATTTTAAAAAGAATTATATGGAAGATATGCTGGTAGAAAGACTTAGAGATACACAATTCTCATTTTCATTCCATTTCATTTCATGAAAAAACCCACAAATAGTAATTATAATCTGTAACGAAATGTGATTTGAAAAATCAGGGGAAAACTTGACAACCAAAATTTAATGGTACTTAATTCAAGCAGATAAACATCGATATAATAAAGCTTGAAGATCCATTCCTGTGCTAGAAAAACAGCAGTTTGATGAAAAAAAATTCTCATCACAAGATCAACTTATGACCTGTCTACACATGAGGCATCTTTCCAATGCATGTCTGACGGAACAGACACACTTCTATTTCAGTCACCGCAGCTGTTTACACAGGCTATGTAATGGCTCGCCTTTAACTTGTGCGACATGTGCACAGATGCATCCCAAAACCTATTTTTAAGCTTTAAGTCTGGTTTCTTCCATTTATACACATAACTAAAGTGACTGTGTGTTGGGTTCTGTCAACCATCAAAACATAGGCCATGCACATTTAGGCAGACGAGGTGACACAATTTTCATACTTTTACCTCTGTATACCAGCACAAGGGATCTGAAACAAGGCCATCAAAATGTGATTGAAGTATAGACCTTCAGCTTTAATTCAAGGGTGGGGTAATATAACAGTTAATATTGCATTAACCGTTTTTAAACTAAAGTCATTTTTATACATATTCCCTCATTTTCATATGCTCAGAAGTAATTAGACAATTGAAAGATTTTCAGTTTCATGGCCAGATATGGTCTGTTCCCTAGTTATTTCATGACAAATTAAACAGATAAAAGGTCTGGAGTTTATCCATGATTAGAACAGCTTTTGACTTCCGACTTTGTCGGACACCATGCAACAGAGTTTAAAACTAGTTTTTGACATGCATACTGACACTTGAAATCCCCATCTGCTGTGGAAGGATGCAAGATGCTTCTGAAAACTTTGGAGACATCAAATAAGTGGACCTCGAGGTGAGACGTTTATGTCAAAAAAGGTCTATGTGACAATTTAAATGTAGCTCATTAAACTATTGCACATATTGACATATATTTTTATCGATTCTCACGACTAGACTTCTCATTGTGTTTTGTGCAGCTTGGTGTTCCTTACAACGGCTAGCAACATGGACAGGTGGCCCATCTTCAGCTCACCCTCCCTCTGAGGCTCCACCACTGAGAAGGAGAAAACGTCTCCTGATTTGTCAGCCACCAACAGCTCATCCTCAGCCTGGCTGAACACCATAGACGTGCACCTCCTCACCACCCACCTGTGTAACCAACACATAGCTATTACTAACATGTCCAGCACACACCTTGCATCAATCAAATGTACAGTGGCATGAAAAAGTTTTTTTTTACCCCAAGCCAAAACCTTGTCACTGTGAATAAGTTACATAAGTAAGAAATTACCTGATATCCCAAAGGTCTACAGTAAAAGATGACACATTTCTTTAATATTTTGAGCAAGAATACATCTGTATTTCCATCTTTTATAGTTTCAAACTAAAGAAAGGGAAAAGGGCTTGAAACAAAAGTTTGGGCACCCTGCACCTCCTTGGGTAAGTATCAGAGTTTCTAAATGCTTTTTGTAGCCAATAAGAGTCTCTCAGTTCTTTTTTGTTGGATTTTCAACCATTCTCCTTTGCAAAGTGCTTCTAGTTCTGAGAGATTCTTGGACTGCCCTGCAGACCATTGTAGATTCTGAGGTATGTTTAGGATCATTAATGTTGTATAAGCCCCCTCTTTTCATAAAGATGGTAAGATGGTATGATTTTTCCTCACAGAATTTAAGGGAGTTCAATTGAATCCATCCTTTGCTCTACCTAATGTTCTCTGTACCACTGGCTGCAACACAAGTCCAGAGCATGATTGATTCACCCCCGTGTTCAATCCACAGGATTTGTTTCCAAAATGCATCAGGCTAGTTTAGATTTTCCTTTGCAGTATTTGCTGGATTTTATGGTGAGGATGCAGGAAAGGTTTTCTTCTGCTGACTCTTCCATGAAGGTCATATTAATGCAGGCGCACAGTAGATAAGTGCACCACCACTTCAGAGTCTTGATAAGACTTTCTGAAGGCCTCTTACAGTCAAACTTGGGTTATGATTTTTTTTCTAACAATCCAACAAGCAGTTCTCTGCTCTCAAACTTTTCTTGATCTTCAAGACCTCAACTTGACCTCCACAGTTCCCATTAACTGCCATATCATTATTACATTACAAACTGAGGAAACAACTACCTGAAAACACTATCTTCTTATAGCCTTCTCTTGCATTGTGGGCATCAGTTACTTTAATTATCAGGGTTCTAGGCAGCTGCTTAGAGTCCACGGCTGCTGATTCTTGGGACAAATTTTGAGGAGTCAGAGTATTTCTAAGGCTTTGAAATTGGATCACCTGCCTTCCCTAACGATGACTGTAAACAAGCCAGGGCTCTCACAAGCTAATTAAGGTCTGAGACCTTGGTACAATGTATATAAGAGCTCAAATCTCTCAGGATGCCTAAAGGTTTTTATGATGCTCCTTTCCATTTTCCCTCTAAAATTGTACCATCAGAAAATGTACACTAATCTTGGTTAAAATTTTAAAAAGAATGTTCGACCTTTATCTTTATGCATCTTCTTCCCACATAACTATTCACAGTAACACAAATTTTGACCTGACATACCCAAATGTTTTCATGCCACCGTAAAGTGCATAAAGCTGCTTTGACTGAAAGACAGAATTTTAAATTGTACCTTATGCTGATACACTGCCATGAAGGTTCACAGTGAAACAGAACCAGTCTCTTGGTGTCATCAGTCAGTGCCACCAGCTTTCCAGAGGGAGACACAGTGAAAGCAAGGACTTTGTCACTTCCTGTTTCTTCTGAGCCACCGCCATCACTTAAGACGGAGGAGAAAAGCTTCAGCTGTTATACATATTCCAATTTCAGTCAAATATAATTACATTTTCCTTGTTCTTAGATCTTTTTCCATTATATCTCGGAGACTAGAAAATTACTGCATTTGTCTGAACTGTTTTGTTTGCTTTTTAAAAACTTTTTAATGCCTTCTTTTCCTTTTTGTATACATTGTTCTTTTCCTTTGCAAATCATAAACACTTACTTCTTACTTGACAACCATGAATCATCTGCTTTTTTTTTTACCTCTTGCAGTTATTCTTCGTATTCTTCTCAGCAGTGCTGCAGTCAAATACAAACGGTTCACTGAAATAAAGTACAGAAGAACTGATGTATTAAATTTGGATGAGTTCCTGCATGATGCCATCTGAAGGACTTTTTAGTTTTAACCATTCATCTGTTTAAATATATGTTCAGTTGAGAAAACTTCTGAGTCCCATAAGGTCTCTCACTCTTTTCCTCACTCATCAAACGGTAAATGGGCTGTATTTATAAAGTGTTTTTCTAGTCTTTTCGACCACTCAAAGCACTTTATACTACTGCCACATTCATCCATTCACATACGCATTCATACAGCGCCTTTTTATACAATGACACATCAGGGGGCAATTAGTGGTTCAGTATCTTGTCCAAGGGCACTTTGACATGCGGACACAAGGAGCAGGGGATCAAACCACTGACCTTCTGGTTAGTGGACGACCCGTTCTACCACCTGAGCCACACCCGCCAAAAGTTGAAAGAAAACAACCATGAACGCAGCTATGTCTATGACTGTGTAGTTTTTCCATATACCTGTTCAAAGTGAAATTCTGCATATACTAAGTAAAATTGAGAAACAATAATGCTTCTTTAAAACAAAAGAAAAATCAGAAAGGAGCTTACAATTCGGTTGTTACACCTAAACTATGGCCATAGTATAATTCATTTTTCTGTGAATTTCTTTTTTTTTCTTAGAAGTACAGCAGAAGCAGTTACTCAACTAATTGATTAGTCAAGCAACTTAAAATTGATCAGCAACGATTTGGACTTTTTTTTGTCATTTATCAATCAAAAACATCAACCACTCTGGTTTCAGCTTGGTTTCTCTATTTTACATCACAGTAAACAGAGTATCTTGGTGTTTAGACTGTTGGTCAGAAAAAGCAAGAAATGTGAGACATTATCTTGAGCTTAAGAATATTGTGATGTGCATTTTTCACTGTCTTGTGAAAGACATGATCAATTAACTGATCAATTAAAAAAAAAAATCAACATATAAAGAGAGAGGAAGGAAGGAAATCTAAAAAAAATGGCAACACCATAGAATATATTTTCCCCATGAAATCTAGTTTAGTTGGCAGGGCACCCTCAAATTAGAGTAGTTTTGATCGAGCAGGTAACAATTACTCAGACAGAGGAGGGCAAGGTTTTGAGGCTCAAATCTTTTTTTGATGCTCACTGAAATTTGTTTGTAGCACAGAGAATCTAAAAGCTGTTATGTACAAAAGAGCTGACACAGAATATCAGGTCAGATTTGTAACTTTGTCTATTTATTTTCCAATCCGATAAGGGCTGTAGCTGAAACTTAATTTCATTTTCAAATAATCTGCAGATTTTATTTTCAAATAATGCTTTAATGTTATGTGTATGGGGCTAGCTGTGGCTGAGGTGGTAGAGCAGGCTGTCAACTAATAGCAGGGTTGGTGGTTCATCCTCAGCTCCTCCCATCACTTTAACCCCAAGTTGCATCACTTGTAATTTGCTTTGGAAAAAAAAGCATCTGCCGAATAAGTAAATGTAAATTTAGAATGTCAAAAAATAGGGGAAAGGGACCGTCAAAAATTTCGAGAGCCCAAACTGACATCTTCAAATGTCTTGTTAAGTCCGAACAACAGTTCAAAACACAAACATATGTATTTACAATATTATAAATTAGAACAAGAAACAAATCCACACATTGGAGGGGCTGAAACCAGCTGGAGAATGATTGGTGTTCATGGCTGAATAAGGATAAAAAAAGGAGGATAGTAGCAGTACTCTTTTTGCCGTTGGCAACTATGACCACATCAGTAGATAAATGAAAATATCATCAATATGAGATCATATTATACATGGTCATTGAAGATGACGCTATGATGAGAGTCACATCTTCTCACACTTTTCCATTTGTAGGATTTCCTATCTTAGTATCCTGGAATTCAACGTAGGCATTTCTCTGTGCCTTCCACGCGTGTCGGACGGCTAACGTTGGTAAAAGAACAACTGCTAAATGAGACTGCTATCCAGCAAAGATAACACGGCCCATCCGCATTTGACTCGGAAATCATGAAGGAAACTTTACAAATGATTCAAACCTGGTCTGTTTAGTGTGAACAGCTACAAGTGTCTTGTCGCAGGTGAAAATAAACCACTCTCTACAGAAACCGACGGCAGCCATGACTGATGTGAGTAACACGCGGACGTCGCCTACGCTAGATGAATATTTTGTCGCGCTTAAATGACATCACCCCCCCCCCCCCCCCGAAAGTACCGAAAGTACCGAAAGTACAGAATGTTCACGCGAGCCGGTGACGTCGCGCGAGGCGCTGAGGAGAGTGACGCCGACACAGGACACACGCGTTTAGTGCTCGGAACAATACCATTAAAAGAAAGGGCCCAAGCGGAGTAAATAGGACCGAAAGCCGCAATGCATTCAGCCAAAACAACGTAAATCATGTTCAGTGTGAAATGTTGGTAATAAAATGACCGTACAGCTCTCGGGGACTCTTAAGTACATATACCATCAAATTTACACATTCAGCACGGACAAAAGGCGACTACTACCGTCATACAGGATGACACAAACAAACAGACTTAATCATAACAGACAACACATGCAGGGTTTGTGGCAGAAGGGGGCGGTAACTCCCTCGTATTATATAAAAGGTGATCATCTAGGACCGAGCCATGTTTATGCTGCTCTGAACTGACTCTGGACCACTGACCATCCGAAAAAGGAGCCTACATTGGCTTTATTTATCGAAAGGTAACGGCCAGTGTCGACTTTTATGTAATTCTTGCTTTACCGACTGTGTTTTTCTCACTGAGACAAGGTCGAAGGCTTTATTGCTGTTCCATTTTCTTGTATGCTGGTAATATTGCAGGTTAAAGATATTTCGATGTCTTTATTTATTGTCTTGATTTATTGTTGAGTTTTTACTGAATGCCAGGGCAGGCAGGCTGTACAGAAAGATGGCTTCCCTACTGAGGATAGGACGACTGGGCTATGTCAAGGTAATACAATTTCAAGCGTTAACATTACAATTTCATTTTTGTGTTTTTATTGGAAATTCTTTGTTACTAAATTCAGATTGTTTGGACTGAGTGTCAGCTGTGTGCCTTGTCATTCTCACCTGTATCAAACCTCATTGCTCTGCTGTTGGCTTCAGATTGAATAACGTTATGGTTATCACTGGACTCAGCTTCATGCTAAGTTCTTTAAATTGATGGTTTTTAAATTTTTTTTTGTTTGTTTGTTTTTTTTGCTGAGCTTGGTGCAATGTGAAACTAGAACTGCACATCTGAAGTGGATATTTGGACTGTTAGCCAACTACACACATACCTCAGTGAAGCAGATTTGACCCTGGCTTAACCCAGACATCCAGGCCTGCCGGTTAACGCTTCAGCACTGAATTGCCAAGGAATGTGTCTTTCTGAGAGCAGTGTGTGTTGTCAGTGAAGTTGTGGTTGATATTCGTATGCAACTAAGTTGTCTGAGCACAGGCATGTATGTGCAAGGTGATTTAGCCGTCCAATATTGATGCAGTGATTATATTAGAAATGAACCCTGCATTAAAATTGTACTGGACATTTTTACTTGGAAGTCCTTTTTGTGTAAAGACTGGATTAAAGTCATTTTTCTTTTAACCCCTTACACCTCACCGACATACCAGTGAGATAGTCAGTACAAACTCATGCTGTACATTTTGATATAATTAAAACCCACAAATCTTTACTTTAAATTCTACTGGACATCCCAAAAGATATAATTTTGGTTACAAAAAATGATGCACAAGAAATGTAGAAGATAACCATAAAAATTGGTCTCTGGAGACTCATATACTGTAGCTTTGATGAGATGTAACAAGGATACACAATGTATAAAGTAATGTCAGTGTGGAATTCAAATTTCCTACCTTGAAGCTACTTAACGAGAAGCAAAAGTGGTAAGCTAGATGGTATGATCCATAAAACCTCACACGTACATTATAATGGCATTGACAAAGCACCACCCCCTGATGCAGAAGTGAATGTTAAGTCAAACTATGTTAGGTTGAATGGAAACTAAGTTAACCCTGCATTTTGCCCAGTAATAATCAAAGAATGGTTTGTATTTATTTGTAATGTCATCATTCCGGCAGACTTAACTGGGGAATTTTTACAGTGTTCAGTCATTGTTCCCTTTAAATAAGAACATAACTGAATGCAATGTTTTGTTTGTATGTGTGTATTTTTGTCTGTTTCTTTGTTGACTGTGTTTGCAGGCTGAGAGCTGGAGTACTCTGAGCAGAGCATCCGCAGCTTTAGCCTTTAGCACAAAATCGGGGGGTTCCAGGAAATCAATGAAGAACAACAACTCAGTTAAGTTTCAGAGAGTTGCTGCTACAGTTGAAACATGCGGTTGATTCGAGGAAGAAACATCAGGCTTAAGTGTAGGTGAAAATTGTAGTTTGAAGTTATTTACTTATTTGCTACAACAGTGCACCACAAAGCCTTACAAGCTTGAAACATCAGCACATTACTGTTAATTGCTATTGTAACATCAGTGAATGCATATTTCATTCTTTACCTTGAGAAGCTCTTAGGTTGCTTTGACAGTATGTTTTAGGCCATTATCCATCTGTACTGTAAAGCACCGTCCTATCAGTTTTGTAGCATTTGGCTGAATCTGGGCAGATAGTAGAGCCTCAGAATTCATCCTGCTGCTTCTACCAGCAGTCACATCAAAGTAAACACCAGTGACCCAGTTCCATTGGCAGCCATGCATGTCAATGCCATTACACTGTTTCACCATGTTTGAAAGCTGATTTGGTGCCTTTGGATCATCCGCTGATCCTTTCCTTCTCCATACTCCATACTTGGTCTCAACTGTCCAAAGACTCTTGATCCAGAAGTGGGCAGGTTTTTTTTAGATGTTTTCTGGCAAAGTCTAATCTGGTCTTTTCTTGCGTGTTGCCAATGGTTCCCTTGTGGTAAATCATCTTTTTTTTTTTTTCATTCATGAGGATGTCTCTTGATTGTAGACTTTGACAATGATGCATTTACCTCCTGGGGAGTATTCTTGACTTGGTTAGATGTTGTGAAAGGTTTTTCTTCACCAAGGAAACAATTCTGTGATCATTTTACTTTAGTTGTCCTCTGTGGTCTCCCAGACCTTTTTGGTGATGCTGAGCTCACCAGTTCATTTCTTCCTCTTAAGAATGTATCAAATTGTTGATTTGGCCACTCCTAACATTTCTGCCACCTATCTGATAGGTTTGTTTTGGTTTTTTTTGCCAAATGATGGCCTCCTTCATTTGCATTGACACCTCTTTGGAATGCATATTAGAAATTTGCATGAACAGCTACTAAATGCAAAGTCAACAGTTGGAATTAACTCCAGACCTTTTATCTGCTTCATTTTGTCATGAAATGGTGAGGGAACAGACCAAACCTGGGCATGAAACTGACTGTCATTCAATTGTCAAATTACTTCTGAGCCTCTGAAAATGGGGGACTATGTATAAAAATGGCTTCAATTCCTATACAACCATATTGGAAATGCAGTATATTTTCTTTAAAGCTGAAGTCTACACTTCAGTCATATTTTGATAGCTTTGTTTGCAATCCAGCAATAATAGTGATGTATACAGATTATGAACATTGTGTCACAGTCCAGATACTTACATACCTAACTGTGTGTACATAATATATAATTTGGTACATTGTTGGTCCATTTGTAGCAGAGATGCTGCTCTGTGGTGGTGTTTCTGTTCACCTTCCTAGGGAATACAAATGTAAATTATCTAGTAGCTAAATTGGGTACAAAGCATTTTTCCCCCCTTTCTTTGAGATATTTTAATGTATTTTCATCATGGCAAAATTACCCCATACAGCTTTTTTTGCATTATGTTCTAAAAAATCCAAGTGATTTGTTGTTTATAGTAAGTTTGCTTTTCTGACAACATATACGCCATGGACAGTATATCTGTGACAGGCCAATAAGAGCCGATAAAATCAGTTGACTGATCTGTTAGTTGGGCTCTAGTCATACACGTTTCTGGAATCAGTGCAGGATTGCAGGATTTGGCATACTGTATATGTCCAGTTACACAGAACATCTATAAGTGCAGACTATTTGTACTGTGGCTTCTCACCCTAGAGCGGTAGTTCTCAACCTTTTTGAGTCACAACCCTACACGATACCTGGATGGAAACACTAATTGCACAAACTGTCTTGCCCTTCTTTTTCACATATACCAGTAGATGCACTGTATGCTGGCAAGTAGTTTAAACCAATGTAAATCCAAATTAAAAGTCAGGCTGATATTTCTGAAGCTTGTTTGGGAGCTCAGGGCTCTGTTGGAACTGGAGCCAAGATGTTGCATTTCTCAGTTATTGGTGCTGACTTTCAGGTAACCCACCATGAGACTCCTCCTGATGGCCCAAATCTTGAACTGGAATACTTTTTCTGAAAAGCCATCGCTCCATAGTTGCAGCAAGTAATGGCTAGCAGAACCAGCAATAGTGGTTTAGTTAAGCAGGATACTGTGGCACACAAGCAGAATTTTAAGCACAGTTTTATTTGTGTCCAATCAAACATATGTGCATGCACACTTTGACTCTCAAACACATTAAATAATGTAGAAAAAACGTTCCCCAGTCTAAAATGTTATTTAATTTTTAAATCTTTAATAGGGACAATGACCCTAAACATCAAGCTAAATCTATTAGAGAATGAAAGTCCACCCATGACCCACTCAGAGCCCAGACCTTAACCCAACAGAGATGCTATGGAATATCCTCAAGTGAGCCATTCCCATCAGGCATCCTAAGACTATGGATGAGCTGAAGCTCTTCTGTTGGAAGACTGGTCATACACTCTTCTTGGATGTTGTGCAGGTCCAAGGGTTCACTTATCTTTTACACCAACACATAGAAGGTAGAATAAAAATGTTTAATTAGTATGTTCAATAACACATAAGCGATTTATATTTGTTATTTCACTGAGTTACTCCTCAATCAGCTGACAAGTGTTAATGTGTCCTTTTGATTATTAATTTTTTCTGAATATAAAGCTGTTATGGTCATTGTTACAATTCTCATATGTTTCTATTATATTTTCTCAATGGCTATAATACATTTACAGTATACCTCCTGGCTAACTCATAAGCCTGTGATTTTTTTTTTTTTTTTCCTTCCTGGATTTTCCTGTAAACCATTACATGTACCAGATTCCAACGTCCAGGCTATTTTCTGTTTCAAATGTTCTGACTTTGTTAAATGTGGGTTTATAGCCGCCGTTTTGTCATTCATTTTAAGAAAAATAAATTAAAATAAATAAATAAATACATAATAATAATAATAATAATAATAATAATAATAATAACAATAATAATAATAATAATAATGCATCTTGTCTGCTTGCCCTCTTCCCTCGTCCTAGACAAAAAACAGGCTAAAACGTACTTCGATATAGAGAAACTTGTCCAGCACAAGCCATTTGAGTTTCCCAAGAATGAAGTTTGTCCAGCAACAGCGACCGCAGCAGTTGCAACTAAACCAGCCACAGAGCATATGTCCTCTGCTTCTTCACCTGAGGCTGTGGCAAACACCCCTGCTTTAGAAGCCACCACCCCAGTGGTTGAGTCTACTCCCAGTGCTGGAGCTATATCCAACCCAGCTTTAGCAGCTAAGGCTGCACCTGTTGCTAAAGCTGAAATCATATCAGCAGTTCAGGCTGTCACTGAAGATGTTGTTGAAGCTGTACCAGTTGCTGAAACTGTTGCAGAGGTTGCTGCATCTATAGCTGAAGGTGCTGCTGCTCCACACTCTGAAGATCCTGCTGAGGCTGCTCCTATTGCAGAAGCTCCTGTTGAAGCTACTGCAGCCACAGAGGGTGCAGCTGAAGCCCCTGCTTTTGAAGCAGCACCAGTCCCTGAAGTTGCTCCAGCAGGACCTCCTGTCAAAGGGGCCCCTGAAGCCATAGCTGCAGAGGCTGCACCTGCTGCTGAAGTTCTTATCGAAACTGCTCCTGAAGCTCCTGCTGCCCCAGTTTTGGAAGCTGCCCCTGAATCTGTCCCAACTGAAGTGGCTCAAGAGCATGCGGCTGAAGCTGCGTCTGAAGCTTTCCCTGCTAAACCGGCCCTGGGGCCTGTGGCTGAAGTGGCCCCTGAAGTCGACCCTGCCAAAATGTTCCCTGAAGTCGTCCCTGCCGAAGCGGCCCTGGAGCCTGTGGCTGAAGCGCCCACGGAAGTCTTACCAGCCAAAGCGGCACTGGAGCCTGTGCTCGAAGCAGCTCCTGAAGTCATTCCTGCTGAAGCAGCCCCGGAGCCTGTGGCCGAAGCAGCCCCTGAAACTTCCCCTGCAGAAGCGGCCCTGGAGCCTGTGGCTGAAGTCTCTGCCCCTATAGAGAGTGCTGAGGTGCTGGGGGACCCTGCTCCAGTCATCGCTGAAGCTGCAGGAGAGAAACTGAATGCGGAGGCCCAAGATGAACCATGTGAACCAACTGAGGGTACACACTCCACCCCCCACTCCCCCACCCCCCCACCCCGACACCACAGTCCTTTTCCTTTTTGGATCCTGCAGGCTACCAGCAGTCTTTTTCATCACCATTTATACAAATATACAGTAGATGTTTGTGATAAGAGTGTAATGAGAAATTGTAAAGATTCCTGACATCACAAACACACTTTTTTGTTCTTGCCTTGCACAGCTTGTTTCTCGTTGTTCCGTAGTGTTACCTGATGCACTTTTAGCCTATAACCCTCAATCAGTACCTTCCCTTCTTCATGCCATATTCACCAAGCACATACACCCCCGCCCCCTACTGGGTCATCTGTCATGTAGTTATAATCAGTTCACTGTTTGTGGAGCTTCAGCACTTTTACCTAAAATGCATGTGTTGACTTCATAGCCTTCTGCCTTGATATTTTTGACTGGCTTCATTTCTTTTTTTTCCACTTCTTACTAACATCTGCCTGCTAACTACTCTAACTGCTGTTTTCTACAATTTCATTCCAACTCCTTACATATTTCACTGTCAGTTCTTTCCACATTTTACTCATTGCTTTTTAATTCTTCTTTCCTAAGATGTACAAACATGACAGAAAATAATTCTCAGCACTACTTATTTCTCAGTTTTGTGCTATGTGGTTTTGTTTGATTTTTGTATTGGTGTTTGTTAAAAACGAAGGATGATGTTAAAGGTACTGTTCCCACTGGTGAAGGAGTATGTTAAGGATGCAGCTGTCACCTGCCATCCTTTTTTATTTTTTTTTTTTCCTCCATTTATGTTCCTCGTTTCCTCCCTTACAGTTCTCAACCTTATCTGGGAATCACATGGTAAAACTAATGTATAATCAGTCCCTACATGTTTTATCCAGTTGTTGGGTGGACTGTGTTAATGGTTAAAGTGTAAATGTAAACTTTCCTTCCCCTTTCATACATGGTAAAAGCACTTGGTGAGTTTGCATCCTGGTTCCTGTGTTGCTGTGTCATTCATTCTTTAGACTTCAATGCTAGTTGTTTTGAATGACTAGACTGTTTGCAATCTTTATCTTACAGCAATGTTGCTGTAACTTGGTAGACTAGCATGACCTATCACAGCAGCTTTTTAACCTGTCAACTGACCTGACCTTTCACATTCTTTTCTGTTTCAACCCTGTTGCTACCTCTTGTCTCTCTCTTCTAGGGCATTAGGGTTAAGGTTAAAACTGAATGTGTTCTAGCCAAATGGACAGATGATATCCAAATGCATGATCCTGGTTTAAGTGGTTTTTTTCTTTGTTTGATTGTTGTTGTTGTTGTTTTTTTTTTCTTTGAAGAGAAATTAATTTTTTTCCCCTTGTGACTCTCAGCTCATATGGACCCCATTCAGAAGCTCTTCCTGGACTCCATACGCGATTATTCGACAAAAAGCCAGTTAGTCTCACTTCATTCATTCATTCATTCATTTATTTATTCATTTATTTATTCATTTATTTATTTATTTATTTATAAGCAGGTTATCCCAAAAACTTTGGATGAATGAGGCTAATTTTTTAGCTCTACTGGAGCTTAGAAAAGGGCCAACTAGTCAAATCAAGCACAGGTTCACCCTACACAGGTGATTCAGAAGCAGGTAGTGTATGCTGTATGAAACTGGTTAGGAAAGAATTCATATCAGAAAAATATATTGTGTGTTTTAGTGATTATAATCTATTTGCTCTTTTGATTATCACAAAAAATCTTATGAGTTGCTTCTATTGGTACATTACATTTTAGTGGAAAATGTGTCAAAGAATGCTCTAATTATTTATTGTGCTATTGTACTGAAATTTTTTTTTTCTGTACATTGTATTGTAGTATTCTGTAACTGACCTCTGCAGTTTGTCATGCAACACATAAACCACCCTTTGGCATTAAAAATGAACTGAGGCAGATATTGAACTTGTAAATAAACAAATTACATAATATTAGTTTAGTTTGACACTAATTATAGTATTTCTTTCATAAGACCACATGCTGTGATGGACTTGAACTTCTAGAAATTAATATAATGATTTCAACTATATAAATGCCCCTACATTGAATTCTGTGGCCCTAAAACTATTTTAGATCATGGTTGTATTAATCAGTCCTTCATTCACTCATTCACTATTTCCTATATATTAGACACTTTACTTACAAGTGAGTAGTAAATTGAAATATTGTAAACTTACAAATATCATCATTTTTGCTTCATCACTGACTGCCCTTATGTGTTCTGTGGCACTCTTCCCCAGGCCTATTTGGTTCCTTCTAAAGAAGATTTTAAATCTTAAAAATGTCTCACAAATTTTGTTTCATTTTTCCAAAAAAAGCATAGTAATTTCCTACAGAAGTTGCTTGCTAGTGTATGGGGAAAAAAAGGGGAATAGTGCATTTGTGAAACCATTTTCAGCGGTGGAATAAACCTTTGGCAGTATGAGTTTAAAGGGCTGTATCTCCAACAATTTCTGTATTGATTTGAACAAATTAAATCTGAGACTTGACACGTAGAGTCCATCACGTGACTGCTAAAGCGCAGAGACTAGGGAACATAAAATGTGTAAATGTCTAAATATTTACAGTCTGGACTGTTTTAGAACCCAAGTACCCATCTGATGCGCTAGTATTTGTCAGCAGGTCAATGTGAGGTGATAGAGTCAAATGAAGCATAATTCAGCAATTACCTCATGTTTGCTCTATCAAAATTATTGAAAAAATAAGAAATTTGACTTATTTTAATGAATATGAACTGTTGAATCCACCGATTTCATGCACATAAAATGCATTAAACCTGGGAGAAAATTAACTGAGGCCTTGCTGATATCTAATCTTTGCCCCCCGTAGAGCTACCGGGGGGCTAGTCGATGCAGGTTCTGAGTACGAGAAGGCTTTGGCAGAGGAGATAGCAAAGCTTCAGAGACTCTATGGTGGTGGAGACCTCACATCTTTCCCAAAGTTCAAATTCGCAGGTGAGTCAAGTTAAGCAAATATCATTCCAACTATTAATATATGTAACTGCTCTGAACAGTTGTATATGGTGTGTGATATAATTCCTGCAGTGAACAACACTTGAACTAAGTTTTTACATACTGAAAGGTTAGAGATGCAATTCCTATTTTCATGAACTAGATGGCAATAACAAAATATATCATATTAACTTAAAGTAATCTGCAGTAATTTCCTATTTTTAAGGTATGTTTGCCATGCAGCATGGCCTAAAGGCCCCCTTAATCTGTTGGTCTGTGGCAGAAAAACAGCTGCTATTTGTGAGAGAAACCTAGTAAACACCTTGGTTGTCTACATAAAACTGGTCCTAGATCATATTTAGAAATGCAGACCAACAGCTGATTGCAGCACTGTGGTTAGAGAATTGGGTTTGTTTGGGGGGTTTTTTTGTTTGTTTTTCAGTAGATTCTCAGAAAACCAACAAGACCCAGCATTCATGATATGCGCGCTCTCAAGGCTGTGCAATTGGGCAATTAGTTGAAAGTGGTGTTTTCAAAAAAATAGCAGTGTCTGCCGTTGACTTTACAAACTCAAAACAATTTTGTACAAACTTTTTTGTTTCTAGGATTTACTAATCCTGTGAATCACTAAACTAATATTTAGTTGTATGACCACAGTTTTTTATAACTGCTTCACATCTGTGTGGCATGGAGTCAACCAACTACCAACTAGTGTGTTTGGGGTCATTGTCTTGTTGAAACACCCATTTCAAGGGCACATGCCTTTTTTTTAACAGAGGGACTTTGCGGGGGATTCTTGTAAATAGATTAGCTTCACACAGTCGTCACAGACTGTCTTTGATCATCCTGGTGCTGATCATTGGCTGAGCCTTTGCCATTCTGGTTATTCTTTGATCCATTTTGATGGTTGTCTTCCGTTTTCTGCCACGTGTCTCTGGTTTTGCTCTCCATTTTAAGGCATTGGAGATCATTTTAGCTGAACAGCCTGTAATTTTTTGCACCTCTTTATAAGTTTTCCCCTCTCCAACTGACTTTTTAATCAAAGTACACTGTTCTTCTGAACAATGTCTTGAACGACCCATTTTCCTTAGGCTTTCAAAGAGAAATGCATGTTCAACAAGTGCTGGCATTGGCCTTAAATAAGGGCCACCTGATTCACACCTGTTTTTTCACAAAATTGATGACCTCACTGATTGAATGCCACACTGCTATTTTTGTGAACACACCACTTTCAACTAATTGCCCAATTGTACAGCCTTAAGAGCGTGCATATCATGAATGCTGGGTCTTGTTGGTTTTCTGAGAATCTACTGCACCTACTGGTAACTCATTTGCCATGTAGCAATAAAAAATATACTAATAACAGTGATTAATCTGGTTCGTCACATTGGACTGCTATTATTTTGAACACTACTGTATAATAAGGCCCAGATTGCAACCAAGATTTATTAGACCCATCTTGCACAGTGACTTGCAGTAAGCTTACATAATTCTTGTTGCATAAGCCAAAGGCACCTTAAGGATGGCTACCTTCGTTTGTACCTTAATTTGTCGAATGATTTTTTTCTAAAGCAGCTCACACAAACTGTAATTTATTGTTGATATTCAAGTTTCACAGTGATTGAATGCTTTTAGTGAGTCTGATCTTCCACTCTTATTTCCATCTCCTTTAGGCCAAATGTCCCTCCTGTACACGTGAAATATTAAGATCTGAGTAGAAGGGTAGACTTTTACTTCATGTTTCCAGGGGAACAACCCTTTTTTATTTTATCCTTTTGGTGGTGTTTTACTGATCCGTCACCTGTGTCAGCAATAATGTTACGTCTTGTTCTATGGATGTTCTATTTATCAGGTTTCAGAAAATATTAAATCTGCCAAAAACTAGATTGAAGAGCTGGACATTCTGTGACATTATGGACTTCCAGATTTAATTGTTAGCTTAGCACATAATCAAACAGGCACTAACAGCTGCACTTTTTGTTTTTTAGAGCCCAAGTTGGATGAAGTTTCCAAGAAGTGAGCACTTTCCCAATCTTTTCTACTGTCCCCTTTTCCAGTATATCTGCGCTCCATAGTGGAAAATTAACAGTATGCTTACTGTCAAAGTTACAGCAAACCCCTGTGTCTTGCTTTTTATTTGGAATAAAGTTGTTTCAGTAGATATTTTTTATAGGAATGGAAGCTAAAGCATTAGATGTACATATTTGGCAGACAAAGTGAACTCAGAGCTGTGACATAAGCATTGTGCAGATTAATCCATGGCTGAGCCTGGTGTGAAGAGAAACAATAAATTCTAATTCATATTTGCTGTATGTATGCCTCTCTCTGTTACTGTCAGTGAAAATGGGACATCAACCTCACAACTGAATGCGGTTTTATGTTGAATGTCGCTTTGTCTTAGTAGTTAGCATATTACTCTCAAACAGTGAACCTATATTTCACCTAAAATGTTTTAATATACTCTATGCAGCATGTAAAAGTTGAAAGGCATAATTAAGCTATTTTGTTTTTAAAATTTTAAAGAGTAAATGTATCTTCCCAACCAATTGAAATACCTATATTTAAATGCCACTATAGTGAGTATGCAAAAGTAGTGTGCATTTTTGATGGACGCGTGAAGACGCGTTATTCGGAAGGTACGCTGGGTTTTCAGATCACCGCTTACATTCACTAAAATTCGGTAAAGCTGATGGAAGGTCAACCCCTGTCCACAGCTTTTCTGTCACACATCTTAAGTATTCCAGACACCAGTTTCAAAAAAAAAAAGAATTGAAAAGTTTTGAAGCTATAAACATTGCACATAGTGCATAAATGAAATGTATGTGCGAAAACATCCTAATATTCCAGATCAAAGTTACAAAGTATATACATGTGTTTATTAAGTTATTACTGCAGTCCTGCTGTGATATACATGTGAAATAACAATACAGTAGTATAGTAACATTAAGACAAAAGATTACATTATTTTTGTCCTTGGAGACTATTTGGTTAATCAGTCCCAATTTGTGAAACTTCCTAAAATCAGCCACAGTAATGTTCTGTGTATTTTACTTGTATCATATCCACATACAAGGGAGTTTTGTTGCGTCATCTCCCAGATCCTCATATAATTTCCCAGTATGCAAGTGCAGGCTTTAGCCAACTCTGAAATTACTGACCATCATATTATGGAGACAAATTATACTCAAAATTGTCACAAATGTGTATTAGAACCATACCATACCAAACCATTACAAATAGTTTGGTATGGTGTAACATTTTTTTGTGTAATTTTTTTGTACTCATAAATGCTTGTCCCAATCCATACATTTTTCTTTTTAAAGGTCAACACAGATCCACAAACATGTGGTGTTATAAATGTTGGTGGTAAACTAGGACATCTGGGCTTTCGGTGAATTCATGTTGAACTTCAAAGAGGAAAAGACGTTTTTCTAAATATACTTAATGGCTCGCCACCCCTTGGTTAAAACTTATTTACCTTTGTTGTGCCTCACCAACGGACTGTAGACAAAGAAGGCCTACAGGCACACCCAAACTTGGAATGCAGCTAAGGCCACATGTAGCTACCTGAGGTAGACAAAGAACTCAGCTGAGTAACCCCTCAACACGCGATCTCAGTTGAGTAGCCGACCAAATGGGTGACCCCCAACACATGTGGCGCCAGCCTAACAGCGGGGTTCCCCCAAAATCCACCGCTCCCATTGGGGGAAATCCGTCACGGTAAACCCCAAATCGTGACATCACCCAAAGTTATATTAATGCAGAAACTCCTTAAACTCATACTTCTGGCTTGGACCTTCGCTATGACCAGCGAACTCCTCGCCGATAGAAGTGGCAAAAATTACCACTCTTAAGATTAGACCCCGTCCCAAGTGACGAATGCTCTAGTGGTAGTTAGTCGGTGTACACAGGAAACTCCTAACTATCAGGGCTATGGATTTCCCTCGCTGACCGAGCTGATCTCCGCTCTCCCGTGTGTCGAGAAAACATAGTTCAGCCTGGTTCGAGACCACGGATTGACCCTCTCGCCCAGGTGCCCACAGATGCAAAACCTGGTAGTTAACAAGTCCTACCCGTTTCAAGAAGATGACGAAGGAACACAGACCTTGCTTTTTTCAAATTCGGTGAACTAATTCTCCGCCGTGAGCCAGAATTACGTCGCCTCGCCGAAGACTGGTAATCTCGCCAAGAAGATTCATTAGCTGCTGATGGCCGCTAACCCATACCTCCTCACTTGCACGAGGACGAACTAACCACACTGTTGGATTTGCAAAACAGTAAGAGGCTATCTGTTAGAAGTGATATTAATTGGAGATTGATGTTACTGACATTAATAAATCCTGTTATCTTTTAAAGTGAAGTTGCCTTGGTGTTTTTCTGTTCACATATTGTGATACAAAGCTGGTTGATGGAGTCAGGGCCGACCTCCACTCCTTCTCTGTTCACTCTGGGATTACCAATATTTTACCAAATATTGGCAATTCTGAGTGAACCCTCCTTTGAGACTACATCCACTATTTGGTTATTGGTCCGGGTTTTCCCGGTGGTGCCCTGTTATTGTTGATCTCGATTAATCAGATTAATTTAAATTTTAATAATTTTAAAATTTTAATAATTATTGTTAATAGCCAGATCTTGCTCCTGCACTACACAACAAATGGTGACCTGTGTGAGGCTGCATCCAAAATTTGGTTATTGGTCTGGGTTTTCCCAGTGGTGTCCCGTTATTAATCTTGATTAATCAGATTCATCTAAATCTTTATAATTATTAATGATTCTTTGATTTCATTAATTATCACTGATAACCAAATCCTGTATGAGGCTCTGAAGCACAGCAAATGGTAGCCCGTGTGAGGCTCTGACGTTAGCAGATTTATCACAATATCAGGCAGAATAACAAATTAATAATTTTGAATTATTTTAAATTTTTTTCAAAAAAAATTCTCTTTTGAATTCTAAATTGACTTTTTTGTTTTGCACTTCTCCTATTACTATTTGCCAAGCAGATAGGCAGTGTGATAGTAGCTAGCGAGGTGTAGAAGACAGATCTCACTTGCAGTTGACAATTGCAGAGTAATTACTGCAGCTTGTAAGCCACAGATTGAAACCATTCCCCTTTGCACTCATGCCAGCACTGCAGCTATTTTTGTTTGTAAAAAATTCTTTTAGACCCACTGGGGAGGGCATATTCATTAGCAACAAAATGAATCCCCAGACACCCCAGATGAACGGAGCTGAAGCTCCCAAGAGGACACTTGAACCAATCCTGTGGTCACTGGCCTTCTTCACCTCTCTACAGAAGAACAAAAGAGGCTCAGTAGTTACAGTCCGAGTGACTGCCACACTGTGCTACAGGAACTCGCTGACCATACAAACAGTCTGGTTGGGAGAGCATACCATTCAAGACATAGTATGTGAATTGTTCCAGGTTTACCAGCGCAAAGCCCATCTGCAGGCTGCAGAACATCAGACACGGATCGCTCGGCCTGAAGCAGGAAGTGAACACCACCCAGGCTGAGCTGGACCGAAAGCAGGGAGATCTTGATCTCCTGCAAGTAGAGGTCCGCACTGCTCAACAAGGAGCAGAATCCAGGCCCAAGGAGGACTGGTCCGGTCAGGTGAGTAGTGGCACCCACCTAGCTGCCCAGGAAGCACGTGACAACATCCCTGGGCTAGAGGAGGTTAACCCCACAGGCTCAGACAGCTGATGCCACCTCCACCCAGATGACCCACAGGACCAGGAACCTCGCGCCTCCTTGTCAAGCGAGACATGTCTGTCCCGGAGGTTGGAAACCCAGCAGCTTTCCAACACAGCATGAAAGGGGGTGGGAACTAGAAACAGAACCACTCCTAGCGGGGTAACCTCCAACCTAGTTGTCATTGATGACTATCAAGCGCCCCCATCAGGCTGCTCTTGGGACACAAGCGCCCCACGTCATGGGGCCGCGCCCCCTTTAGCCCTCAGCTACACCTACTTCGATAGAAAAGGGGGTGGCTATTCCCACGCCCAAGATGGCGTGGAAGACATTAAACGCCCACTAACCCATGAGCTGTACATACCGTGAGACACACATCCACGTGTCAATCGTCCTAATCACCACAGCGATATGAGCGACCACAGAGAAGCTCGGACTCAGACACTCAGTGGTCATATCACAGCCAAGGTTTGTGCATTCGGCAGATCGACTCCCTTCCTAAGGACATAGAGCGCTTCGATCCGGCCAGCCGAGATGCCAACATTTATGACTACGTTCGGGAGGTCAAACACTGTTTGGTCAACTTGCCTCATGCCACGTCACATAAGAAGCTTAAGTTGATCTGGAAGACCACTGTAAGGAGTGTTCATGTGTTCATGGAGACGCTACTGGATGACATCCAAGACTGCTACTTGACACTGCCATATACTGACGAAGTATCTGCCACCCTCAGTGCCTTTGCCACCTTCCAAAAGAAACATGAGTCCCCTTGGGACTACTAATGGCATCTGAGAACCGCATACTTCCAAGGACGAAATGCACCAGGCCTGGAGGAGGACCGCATTTTTAAGTACTTGTTCCTCCACAACCTCCATGAGAGCCTGCGTTATGATGTCATAATACACTGCAGAACCCCCTTAGCCTCTAGTATGCAGGACACCAGGGAGTACATGCAGTTGGCATGGGAGACGAGCAGAAACCTTACTGAAAGACGTGAGGGTGACACCAGGATCCTTGGGATCCAAGCTCCAGAGAACGCCAACTTATCGCAGGAAGGCAACAGGGTGCCTTGTGCTAGAATGGGTGTCAGAACGAGACCCCCGAAGCGCCGACCACTTCCCCAGGAAGGGCGACAAAACCAGGGGGGTGGCAACTATACCCACCCCCAGAAACAGACAAGGCCACAGCAACTGGACACCTTTTCTCAAAAAGAAAGGGCCAGTTTAAGCGGTACACCAGACAAACAAACCAAGAAAGAAAGTGGCGTGGGAACACCCTGGTCCCGCTCAAAGGGAGGGACCTGCACCCAGAAATGGAGAGCTTGATTCGGAGGTGCACTACAGAGGTGGTGAAGCAGCTTGACTTGCTCCATCACCCACAAGGCCCGTCGGACTCTCCAAAGAGACCCGGCGCCGGCCCCCCCTCAGCAGGACTAGGCAAGGCACCTGTATCCTCTACTGCCAAAGTTTATTTTGGAGGTCGGGATACAGAGCCAGGAGAACCTAGGGCATTCCCCGAAGCCATCATACAAACCACCCCGCGCCCTCCTTTTCTGTCCTCCTTGGGTGATTTGGTCCAGAGGGGCAACACCCAATGTAGCCACACCAAAATGGTGACAGAGGGGTGCACAAGCATCCCCACGTTGTTTGACTCTGGTTCCGAGACCAGATCAGTAAATTCACACGATTACGCAGAAGTTGACAGGGCAATGCTCACCCTGAGTAAGCCCCTGCAGTCCGAGCCCTGCAATGTGAGCATCACCAGCTACACGCAGAACAGGTCACCCATTAGTAAGGACCTGCCAGACCGGCGAGCTCCGCTCATCGACTGCCACCACACAACCCAGCCCCCCCAGCCCCCCCGGGCTCAAGTTGGCGCTCCTAAGCCACTTGGCCTGGAGGCGGGTCTGCCAATCTCAAGCGAGTGAGTTGCCACCATCCGGGAATACAGGGAACCCCTACCAGTGTTCAGACCCCCTCCTAGGCCTGGCTCTGACCTCCTTACACTGCCTGCGAGCCCTCAGTTGCCGCCGGCTGGCAAACATGAGTTTCCGCAGAGCCATGGGCCATCCCTCTTTCCATTGACCAACACAAACGCAGCCTTGTACAGTCGCTGGGTTGTCGGAGGTGTGCACCACAACAGCACCTTAGCCCCAGATGCAATCCTGGCACTCTGGTCGGAGAAATCTGCCTTTAGCCAGGATCTGTACAATGACTCTGGCCAGCCTGACCCTCCTCCGTTTGGGGGGTCGCAAAAGGAACCACAATTCGACAGGGAACTGCACTACTGACACAACACCTGTTGTGAAACCGGAACACAAGAACAATATGGAGGTATAGACAGGTATGTGTATTTGTAGGCTAGTTAGACATAAAGCATTTGATATTAGAATATTTCTACAGTACAAAGAGCCCTTCAGTGATGTATTCCCAGGGGTGGCCAAGGCAGGAGTGATGGATAAAAGTGCAGTCTGCGTGTTCGGCAACCCCAAGAATCCTTGGAACATCGTCAGGTGTTGCGGCTAGCCACTAATTTAGAAGCAAAATTGCAGTAGTTTGATGATGTAGTGACAACTAAGGATGCAACCAAAGGTGATGCGGACCAGAGGCTCCAGACGATGAGAACCTTCATAGTCTGAATTGCTGCTGAGAGGTTTGGTATCAAAGAGCAACACACTAATAGGAATGTTCCAGCACCAAATCAATCAGCTTAAGCAAGAGGTGGGGTCACTGAGGAGTCAGTTCAAGAAAGCTATCAAGGCTGAGAAAATAGCCCTTGCTGAACTTTGAGAGGCAGTGAGGAGGAAGCTAACCACCCTTCAGTATGCTGAGGGGCTGGGAGAATGCATGCAAGCACAGCACCTTCATCATGAACCCATTTGGGGTTGTGAAGAAACTGCTGGGGCAGAAATGTAGCAGCCTCTGACGAGATCATTGGCCGCATCAGCAGTATCTACATTGAAAGTTTGAGGGGTCTTGACCTTGGCCATTGTGCTTCCCTTATATGCCCAACTCTTCACAGCATCCTGTTTGACACCAAGAAACCCACACTGAAAGAGGTCAGGGAGACCATCAAGTCAGCCAGGGCATCTTCAGCTCCTGCAAGATTTTCTTCAAGATGGTTGCAAACCGCCTCATGGAGAACTCCTACATAGACAATTCAGTGCAGAAAGGAGGGGTTCTTGGTGTGTCAGGCTGTATAGAACACACTGGTGTGGTGATCCACCTACTCAGAGAGGCACGAGGAAGTAGGGGTGACTTGGCGGTGCTGTGGCTGGACCTTGCCAATGCCTATGGCTTGATCCTGCACAAGCTGTTGGAGAGAGGCCTGTCAACTTACCACTTATCTCTCAGGGCCATCCCTGAGAAGATACAAAGCCTCATTCTTGACTATTACAACTTCAGTCTGTGGTTGACAGTCACACCCACATTAGTGCTCAGATACAGGTGACTTCCACAAGGGCTTGAGAGGCCCATGTCATGGGCAAGAATGAGCTTGAAGCCTACAAAATTCAGGTTGCTGATCCTAAGGAATGGAAGAGTGACAGACAAGTTCTGCTTCTTTCTTGGAGACAACTTAATGTCATCACTCTCTCAGAAACCAGTCAAGAGCCTGGGTAAGATCTTCACCAGAATGCACTGGTGAGTTCAGCAACACCAAGAGGCTTGCTTTCCTTGGTCAAGAAAAACACTTCACAACATCTAGCTAGGTAAAGAATACTCTTCAGGAAGTCAGTGTGATCCAAATGCACCACAACATCTGTCAAACATGGGAGAGACAGTGTAGTTGCATGGGCATGTATGGCTGCCACTGGAGCTGGGTCACTAGTGTTGATGATGTGACTGCTGATAAAAGTTGCAATATGAATTCTGAAAAATGAATTCTGAAGTGTATAGGGCTGTACTGTTTGCTCAGATTCAGCCAAATGCATCAAAACTGATAGGACAGGGCTTCGAAGTACAGATGGATAATGTCCTAAAACATACTGCAAAAGCTACCTAAGAGCTTCTCAAGGCAAAGAAATGTAATATTCTTCAATGTGTATATGTGTATAATGTCAGTCACCTGACCTCAACCCAACCAAGAATGCTTTTCTCTTACTGAACAGAAAACTGAGGGCAGAAAGACCTACATATAAACACACACATACACACACACACACACACACACACACCATTCAGCCAAAACATTAAAACCAATTACTAGTTTTAATGTCTAATGTTTTGGCTGATCAGTATATGTCACTATAACATTATCATTATCATCTTAATACAGAACTGGTTCTTTAAGGTTAAAGGCTACACCTTTTTTAAGAGATGTTATAAATTGTTTGTTTAGTTTGTAGGGGTTTGTCTAAGCTGTTAAAAGAGGGACTGACTGCTGTCTTCAACGGTAAGATGAACTTCTGTAGACTGGTTTGTGTACTGCTTGTAGGCCTGGTTCTTCTTCTTTTTCTTTCGGCTTTTCCCTTTAGGGGTCGCCACAGCGAATCAGTGTCCTCCATCTAACCCTGTCTTCTGCGTCCTCTTCACTCACACCAACTACCTTCATGTCCTCTTTCACTACATCCATAAACCTCCTCTTTGGTCTTCCTCTAGGCCTCCTGCCTGGCAGTTCAAAACTCAGTATCCTTCTACCAATATAATCACTATCTCTTCTCAGGACATGTCCAAACCATCTCAGTCTGGCCTCTCTGACTTTATCTCCTAAACCTCTAACATGTGCTGTCCCTCTGATGTACTCATTCCTGATCCTATCCATCCTGGTCACTCCCAGAGAGAACCTCAACATCTTCATCTCTGCTACCTCCAGCTCTGCCTCCTGTCTTTTCCTCAGTGGCACTGTCTCTAGACCAAACAGCATCGCTGGTCTCACCACAGTTTTGTACACCTTTCCCTTCATTTTAGCTGAAACTCTTCTATCACACATCACACCTGACACTTTTCTCCACCCGTTCCAGCCTGCCTGCACACACTTCTTCACCTCTTTTCCACACTCTCCATTGCCCTGGACTGTTGACCCTAAGTACTTAAAATCCTCCACCTTCTTTATCTCTTCTCCCTGTAACCTCACTCTTCCACTTGGGTCCCTCTCGTTCGCACACATGTACTCTGTCTTGCTGCGGCTAACCTTCATTCCTCTCCTTTCCAGGGCAAATCTCCACCTCTCAAGCTTCTCCTCCACCTGTTCCCTGCTCTCACTACATATCACAATGTCATCTGCAAACATCATAGTCCATGGAGATTCCTGTCTAACCTCGTCTGTCAGTCTGTCCATCACCATAGCAAACAAGAAGGGGCTTAGAGCTGATCCCTGATGCAGTCCCACCTCTACCTTGAACTCCTCTGTCACACCTACAGCACACCTAACCACTGTCTTACAGTCCACATACATGTCCTGCACCACTCTAACATACTTCTCTGTCACTCCAGACTTCCTCATACAGTACCACAGTTCCTCTCTGGGCACCCTGTCATACGCTTTCTCCAGATCTACAAAGACACAATGCAGCTCCCTCTGACCTTCCCTGTACTTCTCTATCAACATCCTCAAAGCAAATACTGCATCTGTGGTACTCTTTTTTGGCATGAAGCCATACTGCTGCTCACAAATGCTCACTTTTGCCCTTAGTCTAGCTTCAACTACTCTTTCCCATAGCTTCATTGTATGGCTCATCAGCTTTATTCCTCTGTAGTTGCCACAGTTCTGCACATCTCCTTGTTCTTAAAAATGGGCACCAGCACACTTCTCCTCCATTCCTCAGGCATCTTCTCACTATCTAAGATCCTGTTAAACAACCCAGTCAGAAACTCTACTGCCGCCTCTCCTAGACACTTCCATACCTCCACAGGTATATCATCAGGACCAAGTGCCTTTCCACTCTTCATCCTCTTCAGTGCCTTCCTCACTTCATCTTTACTAATCTTTGCTATTTCCTGATCCACAACAGCCACATCTTCTACTCTTCGTTCTCTCTCATTTTCCTCATTCATCAACTCTTCAAAGTACTCTTTCCATCTTCCCATCACACTGCTGGCACCTGTCAATACATTTCCATCTCTATCCTTAATCACCCTAACCTGCTGCACGTCCTTCCCATCTCTGTCTCTCTGCCTTGCCAATCTGTATAGATTAGTCTCTCCCTCCTTACTGTCCAACCTAACATACAAGTCATCATAAGCCCCTTGTTTGGCCTTTGCCACCTCTACTTTCACCTTACGCTGCATCTCCCTGTACTCCTGTCTACTCTCTTCAGTCCTCTCAGTGTCCCACTTCTTCTTAGCTAATCTCTTTTTCTGTATACACTCCTGCACCTCCTCATTCCACCACCAAGTCTCCTTATCTACTTTCCTTCCAGATGACACACCAAGTACTCTCCTTCCTGTCTCCCTGATCACATTAGCTGTAGTTGTCCAGTCATCTGGAAGCACTTCCTGACCTCCCAGAGCCTGCTTCAACTCCTTCCTAAAAGTCATGCAACACTCTTCCTTTTTTAGCTTCCACCATTTCGTCCTCTGCTCTGCCTTTGTCCTCTTCGTCTTCCTCACCACCAAGGTCATCCTACACACCAGCATTCTATGCTGTCTGGCTACACTCTCACCAACAACTACTTTGCAGTCACTGATCTCCTTCAGATTACACCGTCTACACAAGATGTAGTCTATCTGTGTGCTCCTACCTCCACTCTTATACGTCACCCTGTGCTCCTGCCTCTTCTGGAAGAAAGTATTCACTACAGCCATTTCCATCCTTTTTGCAAAATCAACCACCATCTGTCCTTCTGCGTTCCTCTCCTGGATACCGACTGACTCGCATGTTTGATTTGGCAAAAGTTTTACGTCGGATGCCCTTCCTGACACAACCCTCTGTATTAATCCGGGCTTGGGACCGGCACAATAAGACACTGGCTTGTGCCCCCTTGCGGCTACATTGCTTGTAGGCCTGGTTATATATTGAATATCTGAAATTACATTCTTGTAATTTAAGTAGCCAATAGCAACAATCTTCTATTTGGAGATGACACTATGTTGGGCATTGCCACTTGGTAAAATTTACATCCACCAGTCATCCAAATGAGTAAATGAAGAAGTCCACCATATAGTCAATTTACTGAGTTGTAGCATACTGCGCTATCATATAGGACAAAATGGAGCAATTAAGAGTCTTTTTTCAGACCATCTGTGCAATAATGTAATGTTGTATTTTTGGAATTTAATGTGCAATATGACCTCCATCTTAGCTATATCTGGATATCATTGGTGAAAATCCAAGAACATGAGTTTTCTAAAGGGAACCATTAAGTCAGCTTCAACATTTGAAAAGTCACCTGAACAACATAAACCAGACTAACTTACAGAACACGACCATGCCAAGACGAAGGAAATGGTGAGAGTGAAAGGAAACAGGTGGTTCCGGACCCTGCCATGGCCTGCAGGGTTGGGTGGAGCAGGACTACTGACACAAGAACTAACCCCTAAGCTAAACCTATGCTTGTAGCTCTATTACCAAAACACCTCTAACAGGTTCCAAAGTACATGTCTTAATTATATATCCAAGTAGAAATTCATGAAATGGTTTCTCTGTTGACTATAGGTGTTGACATTTGATAGCAATGGTACGATACATATTATTAGTGTAAGATAAAAATGAGGACATTTTAAGTAATTTTCTAGGTTGCAAATAAAGTTACATATGTTACAAGAAAAAAAAAAATTCAAAAAAATTATTTGGGATTCTACAGAGTGGAGATGCTGGCAGTACTCTTGGATCTGCAGTGGTTAGAAGAAAATAAACCAGTAAACACTTTTATCTGCT